>JAYMSV010003279.1:0-10074 GCA_036897745.1 Erodium moschatum | reverse complement strand
TTCCTTACTATCTCTACCATACATGAAGGCCTATATACACTTAACATAGATAGAATAGAACAAACTTCTTCTATGCAAAAAAGAGAAAGATACAACAAACTTCTTTCATGTCACATTGCATTGACTTGTTGATCAATATTTCAAAGCATCCAACGGCCCAGATCAGTCCAAACAAACACTCTACATTACCATCCCCAACACGCGTCCTCACGGTAACTCTAAATGGCTCTTTCAGCCATAGCCACCACTCTCACTCGCTTCACTGCTCCCTCTTCCTCCTCTCGCTCAGCAATCAAAATCATCCATTGCAATAGCACCTTCTTCACCAAGCTCTCCACCAACAATACCAGAGGGCCCCTCTCCACCCCCCGCCACAGCTCCAAGCCCATGGCTTCTTCCAAACACCAAGAGCTCTCTGACCCATCGCCCAATCAACCCAAAACCACCGCTCCCTACGGCTCCTGGAAGTCCCCGATCACCGCCGATGTTGTCTCCGGTTCCTCCAAGCGCCTCGGCGGCACCGCCGTCGACGGCCGCGGACGCCTCGTCTGGCTCGAATCACGCCCCACTGAATCCGGGTACGTATGCACGAGTTTCGTCACTAATTAATAAAACCCATAAACCCTAACTTCCGGAAACGGTTCGGAACTGTGTTCAGGCGATCGGTTCTGGTGAGGGAAGCGGAGAAACCGGGAGGTGAACCCGTCGACGTCACGCCGAAAGATTTTGCAGTGCGGACTTTGGCTCAGGAGTATGGAGGTGGTGCGTTCAGCATTTCTGGGGATACTGTGGTTTTCGCTAATTACAAGGATCAGAGACTGTACAAGCAGCTAATCAGCTCTAATGGTGAGCTGATCTATGGTTGCTCAAGTTAAGCAACTGCTAGATTTGTGTTTCAGTTGTATCTTTGTTCTTTCACTTGATTGCTTCTTTGTTCTTATTAGTGTTCTGGGTTTTATTGTAATTTGATTATTTCTGGAAATTTGAAATCAAATTGTGCTTTTTAAGTAATCACTAATTATTGGGGAGATTTTGTTTTTGTAAGCTAGTGAGTCTGGCTTTCTCACTGTAATGCGTTCTGGGTTATATGCAACTATAAATCATGTTGATAACTTCTATACCAATGCTTGATTGTTATTTGATGAGTATATTATCCTGGATGATTGTCAGATGCTCCTGTACCTCTTACCCCTGACTGCAGCGGGCCTGTAGTATCTTATGCGGATGGAGTATTTGATTCTCGCTTTGACCGTCTTGTGACTGTAAGGGAAGGTAGATAATCAAGAAACTGTTCTTTCCATGCCTTATTATGTCAGTGTAGTAATGTTGTTGCTTACGTGTGTCATTCTGTTAACTATTGATTACTTTTCTTTTATCTAGACCGGCGTGAAGATGCTTTAAATCCCACAACGACGATTGTCTCTGTTGGCCTTAGCGGGGAGAGTGTCCAAGGTAGGGATATTTTGCTGGGTAGAGATGTATTTTCTTTCTTCTGATTTTTATAGCAAATTTACATGAAGAATGAGCTAGTTTACATTTCATCAGTGTTTTTATTGTCTTCTAACCAATTATTTCTATCACTATGGTAATCATGTATCGTTCAGATCCAAAAGTGCTAGTTGGTGGAAGTGACTTCTATGCCTTCCCTCGTATGGACCCCAAAGGTGAACGAATTGCATGGATTGAATGGAGTCACCCTAACATGCCATGGGATAAATCAGAACTATGGGTTGGCTATATTTCTGAGAATGGGTGAGCAAATGCTGTTTTCAAGCTCTTCTTTATGGGTGTTTCTTCTCTAAAGTTATCTTCTTCTTTTTTTCTGAATTTCTTTTCCCATGTTAAAGCTTTCTTTTTTGTCATAAACTAAAATGATTGATGGAAAAGTATGACATAAGAGTTTATTTAGTTGCACAAAAACACAGGGCTTTCCTAATGGTTATATTTTCCTTTATTCAATTTTGATGTCTGGGGCAATGCAAATTCTTTGAACTTTTATGAGAAGATATTCTATTTTTGTCAACTGTAAGTCTGCAACTTATGGGTTGTTTATAGATCATCATTCATCAGTCATCTACTTCATTGGCTTATCCTCAGATTGGTTAACTTGGATCTAGTTTTTTCAATTATTTCCTATTTCTAAATGCTGAGGGTGCACTTTGTGCGTCTTCAACCAAACATTAGTCTATTATCTCTGGAATTTGGAAAACTGTAGTTAAAGTGGGTTCAATTGAAATGGCAGGTCACCAATCCCTAAAACCATCTGTTATCAGATTTTATTGTCATGGAATCTTATACTAAGAATTTGTTTATTCCGTCATAGACATGCCATCTAGAGTTACTGGTCTTAATATATACTTTTTGTTTATGTCCATTCACCATTATTGCCTAATATTTCTTTCCTGGTTTCATTGATTTTCTTGAATGTCATGCAGTGATGTCGACAAACGCATCTGTGTAGCTGGTTGTGATTCTAAACTCGTGGAGTCCCCAACTGAACCCAAGTGGTCTTCGAGAGGTAATTTTCTACCTTTTTTTTCCGGATGGACTCAGTTCATTTAGTCCATAAACTTGAAAGTTGCAGCAGGTGCATGTACTGCAGTTTGTTAACTAGTGATATTCCCACCTTTCACGGTCAATATATGCATCATCTATAATATTTTGGGTAGCATGATCTATCATGTGTTTTTTCTTCTCCACATCAACAAATGAATAACCTTGTCATGTTTAAATTCTACAGAGTAAAGATTACTGCACACTGTTTGAAGTATATAATATATTAGGAGCTCATAACTATCAATAGGCTAGGAACTTCATATATTGATTTGTTTTCTTCACCAGCTTTTGTATGCTGGTGTTGGCCATGTATAATTTCCATATAACTTGATCAGCATGACAATTCGCATGCTGATGATATGTCTCTGTTTGGTAGATGTGTGAGCTGTAATGGACCTATTTGTGGTTGTTTACTGGCTATCTAGCAGGAGCAAGAAGATACAATGAGTGTAGTTAAACAATGGGTATTTGTTTTCTTGTTGAAGGGCAATCACTGTGAAACTATTTTGTTTAATTCTCACAACAAATAGTTTATGAGAGGAAGGTCAACATAAATTTCCAGCAAATCCCCATCCTCTGATCCATATCTAGAAGCGATCTATCATCTCAATAGAGTATCGTGCTATGGAATGTATCCAGTTTCTCTTGCCCACCTAGATTGAATAAATGTACTTTCACTGGACATAATGATTCACACATGCCCACTCTGTAGTTCTAATGAAAATGTATTGTAGGAGTTCAACTACTTTATCCTTTTCAAAAGTTCATATTATCAGCTGATGTTCTTTTGCATGAACTTATGCTCAAGGTTTAAATTTGTGCAGGTGAATTATTTTTCATCACTGACCGAAAGAGTGGGTTCTGGAATCTCTATAAATGGGTAAACTATCAAACTTACTTATGTACATCATTGCATTTTGTTGCTTGTGTAAATTTTCTGTATGGTGTACCCTCCTAATTTTGTGTCTGGTGTTATTTTGTGTTTTAACTGCTTGGACATTGATTGTGGTTTTGAATTCGACAATATTTGTTTTATTTTAGCATGTGCTTATCCTTGTTCATGCTATTGCTATGTATGATTTCCTGAATCATGTATTTTCCCTTCTGCTGTTGCAGTGGTTACAGCTTAGAGTTATAAGTAAATTATTGTTTTTACTGCATTGTAAGATTATATAAGTCATGTTTGAAGGATCGTAATTGTGTCTGTATGTATACATGCACTTGAAATTATAAATGCACATCTTATGGTAGTTGTGCCCTAGAAAAGTTAGTTTATGCAACTTCAGGGACATTTATAACTCATTTCCTAATCTGAAATTTAAAATCATCTTTAGAATTCAGGATACTGAGTTGAGGTTGAATCATGTTCTAGAATCCAATTAATTTTTTTTAACTTACCCTCTGCAAAAATAAATTTGTTTGCATATGCAGTTCGCCATATGGCAAATGTCGATCATATACTAACCAGAGTTCTTAAAGTCCTGGTATCTCCCTGAGAACTCGGTGAAACTTAACTACCGAGTTTGATAAGTGAAAAACAGTCCAAAACTTGGTCAAAACTCGACCAAACTAGGTCAACTGGTTTTGATATACAATTCTCAAGTGTGTATGCAAATTTGTACCTGAAGATCAGTGCATAGCACGATCACGAAAAGAGATAATTGACAGCAAGTCCAATTCAATTTTACAGAACAAGAATTAAAATGTGTTAGGAAATATTAGAAAACGAGTTTTGCCAATATCTCCCCGATTAGTTAAAAGATCCTTATTCGTTGCCTCACCGAGTTTTAGAACCTTGATACTAACTATACAAGGTTGGATGGTCAACTTTTAATGTGCACAGTGAAAGTGAATATTGTTACTAGTATTTCCTAGTGGGGAGGGCCTTCAGATGCATGAGATGCAGGCAAACGAAAACTATTATATGCTGGAGGCTTGAATATAATTGTAGAAGCAGTTTTTCTTTTCATGTTTATTCAATCAAACTGTCTTGTCACTGTTATTACCTTTTCTGTTCCAAACAGATTGAATCTACGAACACGGTGCAAGCAGTCTATTCCCTCGATGCTGAGTTCGCAAGACCATTGTGGGTTTTTGGCATGAATTCCTATGATTTTGTTCGGAGTGATGAACAAAAGAATGTGATTGCTTGCAGTTACAGGTGATGCTGGAGAGATACTTTTCATTCTATATTTTCAGTTATAATTGTGACTTGGAGTTTATGTAATAGAAGCTTCAAATATTGGCATGCAGGCAAAATGGAAGATCATTCCTCGGCATCATCGATGATGTTCATTGCTCATTATCTCAGCTGGATATTCCTTTCACTGATATTGATAACATTGTACTTCAGCTAACTTTATCCTGACTAGACTATCCATCAAAATACATGTCTTAGTATGTCACCTGATGCCAGTTCCCTAAAATCCGCTTCTTTAATTTACAGGCTTTAGGGAATAACTGCCTGTATGTTGAGGGAGCTTCTGCAGTTCATCCTTCATCAGTTGCCAAGGTTCTGGTGTCTCCATTTCCTTCAATTACTTGTCATTGTTGCAAATACTTAGATGGATAATTATATCTTGATGTTGTCTAACCTTTCAGGATAATAATTTTGTCTTCACAGGTGACTTTTGATGGTTCTGAGTCAAAAGTGGTCGATTTCAACATTGTTTGGTCATCTTCACCTGATATCTTGAAGTACAAGTCCTATTTCAGTACGCCTGAGTTAATTGAATTCCCAACAGAAGTTCCTGGTCAAAATGCCTATGCATTCTATTACCCACCATCAAATCCTGTTTATCAAGCTTCAGAGCAAGAAAAGCCTCCTCTGTTGTTGAAAAGTCATGGTGTGTTGTTTTCTCACTTGTGAAAATATGATATTGTTTTTTCGTACATAATATTTCATCTATTTGGTCACACATTTATAATGGGGGCATTTTCTCTAGAGTCAAAATCAGACAGTTATAATTGTGTTGTATAGTAATGGACCTCAGGTACTTTGGGACAGATGAGATTCATACAGTTGAAACATTTTGTAATTTTCATATGGATTGCTTGTTAAGTTTATGCTTCCTGACCATAGTACTTCAGAATGATTGAATTCTATATTTAAAAATATAGGCCAATATCAACAAGAGGATACAAAAAATAGAGAAGCCTGTAGTAGTATCAATTAGTATTGAACTGAGCTCTGACTGGTATATGATTAGGTCAAATATCTTTTATTTATGTGATGTCTGTTGATTGAACGCCATCTTTTAAAGGTGTGTCTGGATGGTTAGTTAAGTAAACTATATTGTCATGATAAACCTGTCTGATACCCCCAGTGTTTTAAACTGTTTATTTATAAATGCAATGCTGAAGGGTGAAAAGCATATATTTGCCTACTTGGAGAAAGGAGGAATCTAATATATTTTATAACAAGAATTTGCTTGGAGAAATTCTATAGAAGTTTGTACATGAACCATGCAATGTTTGCCAAAAATTGAAAATAAATTAACATGTGATAATTAGGTGTTGTTTGCTAAGTAAGTACCTGTTGTTCACTCTTTAGGTGACAATATCAGTATGTAATCTTAATAATGTAAATGGTGGCTGGAACTTTTGCAGGAGGACCTACAGCTGAAACACGTGGAAGCTTAAATCTAAGCATCCAGTACTGGACTAGTAGGGGTTGGGCTTTTGTGGATGTTAATTATGGTGGAAGCACTGGTTAGTCTTCATCGTATCTATTAAATTTTATAATCTAAAATAGTTTCCATTGTTGAATGTCAATATTATTCATTCATATGAAAATACATAGCTTCTTTAATTGACTACAAGTACTGTATGGGCCTGATCCATCTCAAAATTTCAATTAGTGACTTGATGAGATGAACGTAATTTTGAAGGTTATGGCAGAGAATATCGAGAACGACTTCTGAAGCGTTGGGGTATAGTGGATGTTGATGATTGTTGCAGTTGTGCAAATTTTTTGGTAACTTTCTATATAATTTATTTGTTTTGGGGAGTATATGACTGATGGGGATGGTCAGGTAATCTTCATGGCAATTTATAATGTGCATTTTGTTGTAAAGGTGGACAGTGGAAGAGCAGACAAGGAAAGGCTTTGCATAACTGGGGGTTCTGCTGGTGGCTACACAACTTTAGCTGCTCTTGCTTTTAGAGAAACATTTAAGGCTGGGGCATCCTTATACGGGGTGAGTACTCAATCTTATGCCAAGTTTAAGGCTTGGTCATCCTCTGGTGGATTAGGTTCTTTAGCAGTCATATCAAACAACTAACAAGACAAGCATATATAACAGACCCTGCAAATGTTAAAAGTTTGAACTGCTCTAGAAATGTCCTATCCTTTAGTTTCTATGATTTGTTATCGGTTATGCTATAACTATTTCTACATGGTATTTTTTATATGCTGCAATAAGCTCCTAGGAAAGACAGTTTTGGTTGTGTCAGATCAAGCATTGGTTTTGGTTACTGCCAATGTATAAGTGATTGAAATAAAACTCCAGAGGAATTTTCATGTTTTCTATATGGGCAGGGATAGAACATATGCTTTTAGTAAGTGTACATTGGTAGCAAATGGTGTTCAGGATATGGTAATAACTTTGTTGCATAAAATTACGTTTCATTTAAGGACGGACTCGTCATTTTGTTCTACTTACAGGTAGCTGACTTGAGCATGTTGAGGGCGGAGACTCACAAATTTGAATCTCGTTACATTGATAACCTTGTTGGTTAGTTAAATAGTAACATATAATATATTAATTTCGAATTATTTATTTGCTCCATTGAGTGCTGATGCAATTCCTGACTTATTGCAGGCGGTGACAAGGATTATTTTGAAAGATCACCAATCAATTTTGTAGACAAGTTTTCATGCCCTATAATTTTGTTTCAGGGTTTGGAGGACAAGGTATGAGCAAAACTGTTATTTGTTGTTTTTTGAAAACTATTTCCTTGTTTCCAAAATCTGTATCCCATCATGCCCCTACCTGCCTAGACTCTTGTGTGCATAGTAGGACATTTACTTTGGAACGTCTAGAAATCTTTTTATTTCTCAATATGGTAAGAATGTGCAATAATTTGTATACATTGTGATTATAGTAATTTGTTGTGCGTGGTTTAGGTTGTACCCCCAGATCAAGCTCGTAAAATCTACCGGGCGTTGAAGGAAAAAGGTTTGCCAGTTGCTCTTGTAGAGTATGAAGGTGAACAACACGGCTTCCGGAAGGTAAACTAGTAGATTTAAGTTCATCCATAACTTGTACATCTGTGAGAAAACAGGAGCACTGAGCTAGTGTGTGTGGTGTGGTGTGCACAGGCTGAGAATATCAAGTTCACACTGGAACAACAAATGGTGTTCTTTGCACGACTGATCGGACACTTCAATGTAGCAGATGAGATCAATCCAATCAAAATCGATAACTTCGACTGAGCACCCGGGAAGGTCAATGTACACAGCTGAAGTAAGTTCAAATCCGAAGACTTCCTCCCGTCCAACTTTAATAATATTGGTCCTCGAGCTACTAGTTTCATGAACCAGCTCCACCTCCCTATAGAATTTCGATTGGTTGCATTTCCCTCAGTTACTAGAGTGGCCATCACCTTCATCACTATTTCTAATGCTTAGAAATTGTATCTGTTTCTGTCCAAAACCAGACATGTTTTTTTTATTAGAAAGAAAGAAATGCATCGATAAAAGACAGCGTTTTGTTGATCACGAACCATCGAGACTAATACCGTTTTGTTGCTTGTAGGATATTAATATCATCTTCTAGAAGTTGACATTAATTTACATTTTGTATAAGAAAATAGCTAGAAGTTGACATTGATGTATTTTAATTTTAACAATTCAAAATGTCATACCCACGAATCTAGTTTTAAATCCTTATCCTCATCTAATGCTACGTCCAGTTGGTTGCTTCCCAAGTTGAAGTTCATAGGATTGTTAGTTTATTATGAATTGTTATAGGTGATGTTTTGAAGATGTGTGTAGCATGATGTTGAGTCTACTTTCACTTGATTTACAAGTGGCTCGTAAAATTAGGCAAAATATGGTTATGTAGTAACCCTTTAAGATAGGGGGTAATTCAAAGTGAGTAGAGTCATTGATTGAGTCAAATGTTTTGGGTTACCTATTTCGGTTGATTCAAAAACATGCCTCGAGGTTATGGTCGGTAAGTCTACGGTTTTCCCTTCATGTCAACATGTTCTATTACTACAAAATAGAATATCCTCGTGTCACCAAGTTTGATTGAAGGTATGGTTGGTTGCAAAAAGCTACCTTTAGTATTGTGCACATTTTTAACTATCACATCTTTTGACTGCTAATCGACATGATAGTTTGAAAGCATAGATAATAGAAACTACATATAAGAGAAAATTTCAATATAATACCCTGCAAACATTTATTTGCAAATAAAACTCTGATATAATTTTTTATAATATAATACCCTGTCAAACATTTATTTGTAAGATAATACCCTGACATAATTTTTTTGCAATGTAATACCCTGTCAAATATGTAACCACAGTTTAGTATCCAATCGTTAACTTTCTGTTATTTTCCATCCTAAAAATGTAAAAAGTCCAAAATACCCTTCACCATGAAATATCAAAATTGTCCTTCATTCATCTTCAAAATTTTAAAATCTACCATAAAAACTTAAATATATAAAAATATGAAAATTTGAAGATATGATGAAGGGTAATTTTGATATTTCAAGGTGAGGGACATTTTGGACTTTAACCACTCTTACGATGGAAAACAACCGAAAATTAACCCTACATATAATACATAATGTAATTTTTGGAACAAAAAAAATACTTAAAAAGAGGAGTTTTTAACAATCGATCAGCTGCTCAATCTCATTTCTGTAACAACTTTAGGGAACAAAAATAAATCACCCTTTTTGGTTCATTACCACAAAGTCTAAAAAATAAAAAATAAAAAAGTTAATTGATATACACAATCAACGTGACCCAAACCCAGGCCCGAGAATCCCCTGTTTGTAAGGCAAGAACGTCTTCTTCTTCAGATCGTCGGACGCCGCCCTGTTCACGGCGTAATGCATCTCATGCGCCGATATCCGCCTCCTCGATGATCCCGTCTCCGTCGACCGGAAGCTCGAGTTCCTGATGTCCGACGACGTCGACCGGAAGCTCGAATTCTTGGCCTGCTCCAGCTTCTTCACCTGAGGCCGAGGCGCGTACTTCCTCAGAGGATCCTTATCGGAGCCGCGCCCCTCCGACGCGCTCCTGAACAGAAGAAAATCCTTGAAACTCCATCTCTTCGACGACGACGACGACACCTTCGACGAGCTGGAAGAAGTCAGTGAAGCTTTCTGATCGGACGATTGCTTCACGCTCTGTTCTTGTTCTTGTTTCTGCTGCAGCTGAAGTTTCCGTTCTTCTTCCCACGAAAACTCCGAAATCCGGAAAGCTTCACTCTGCTTCTTCCTCCTCGGCAAGAACAAGTCCCTCAACATCTTCTTCCCCTGCGCGATCGGCGATGAT
>JAYMSV010003278.1:0-10075 GCA_036897745.1 Erodium moschatum | reverse complement strand
AACAAAACCACACCCCCCACACCATATCCCCTCACCCCCCGGCTGCCACTCCCATTTTGGTGCTACATCCACCTTTCTCACCCTTTCCTGCAGTTTCTTGACAGTCAAGGCAAGCACCTTTCCATCCCATTACACATACATCATATGCGGTTACTTGTTAGTCAAGGCATACACTTATCTTAGCCTCTTCATTTCATCCATATCCACTCACCATTTTCACAGAATCATCCCCTTGCTACTTCACACATCTCAGGAACAACACAGATCATCTCAGATTAGCTCCAGCTTTCACAAGTCCTACAGGGCTTTGGAGCTTCTTTGTTGCTTTCATTTACTTTCCTTTGTTGTTAGTCTTTTGCTCTCAATCTATAGCTAGGTTGTGTGTTTTGTTTGCCCTTTTCTTCCTCAGAAGAGGTTTAATACAATTTGCTTTCGCTGATAAAAAAAAAAACACAGATATCTGCAGAGCCAACTACACAGTCAATCAACAACATAGAATCTCTACAAAATTTTAACCCCGCTCTGCTCTAGCCTTGGCTATATAAATCTACAGGTCCTCCTGAGATAACATGTCTTAGGAGATGCTAGCCAAGAATTATAGGAAAATAAGAAGCCATCTTGTTTGAACTTGGCCCATTCCCAATTGTAGGACTGACTTTATATTTTTTGCACAATTTCTTCTGCAGAGAGGAAATTATTTTCAAAGATAGCTTGGTTTATTGCTAACCATATATGTCAGCAAGATATCTGAATAATATTTCTCCAAGATGCATTGTGTTTTGAGTAAACTAGGCCTACCCAAGAGGAGAAGAACAGTGTAGTTGATTTTGGACTGACCTAAGAAACTCCCCACCAGGCCATTATATAGCACCATACTCTCCAAGATCTATCACAATGTAGTATTATGTGGGAGGAATCTTCTAGATCATTATCACAAACAGGACACAATACTCTTTGTAGAAAAAGCTGTAACCCTCTTGATTCAAGAAATCATCTTGTGGGAATATCTTCCAAGCAGGATAACTAGCAAAAGGCAGTGATTTTGGGAGGCACACCAGGGATCCATAGAGCTTTAGGCCATGCAACATTTATGGATGGAGCTGAAATTTGATTATCCAATAAGTTGTATAGCCTCTTGACTGAGAAGCCTTTGAATCTCCTGTCCAAACTAGCAGGTCTTCAGAATGTGATTGATTAATCTCTGCAAGAATTTGCTGAAGTGTGATCATATCTGATTCAGCTCTGCCCCTAGGCACTGATCTGAAGTTGAGATCCCAAACCCCTTCTATACATGCCTCAGAGACTAGCAATTTTTGTTAAGAGATAAACTAAATAGTCTAGGGAATATATATCTGAAAGGCACCTCTACCCACCAAATATCAGACCAAAATTAACCCTTTCCCCATTACCAATTTTCCATGACAGGCCTTTAATTCCAAATATTTCCTCAAAGGAAGGATCAACATTTAGAGCTAGGATGTGGCTCATAAAACTAGAGCTTCCTAATTCTGAAAAAAATAGATAGATCCCATTCAGAATTGGACCAACCATACTTACTGCATATCACCCTTTTCCATAGTGAATTACTATCAAGTGCAAACCTCCACCACCGTTTGGCCAAAATTTTTATACCAAGCCCTCCTTCCTTTTTTGATTTACAGACATTGTTCCAGCTCACTTTACAGAATGATCTAGCTGATGAACTTCCATGCCACAAGAACCTTCTCTGCCAGGATTCCATAACTCTCAATACTACTTTTAGGGCTTTGATTATAGAAAATAAGTATAGTGAAAAAGCACTCAAAGTGTATTTAATAAGTGTACTTCTTCCTCCCAAAGATTAGAATTTAACTTGCCATAATCCTAGAGCAGATTTAAATTTGTCCATTATTGGTTCCCAAGTGTTGATCCTTTTAGGATTTGATCCTAAGGGGAAGCCAAGATAAGAAGTAGGCAGTTTCCCTGAAGATCATTATAAGATTTCCAAAATAGATCTCTCCTCCTCCTTTTCCATATTAAATAATATAGTTACTGATTTATCATAATTTACTGACAATCCAACAGCTAACTTGAACATTGTTAGAACAAACTTGAGGCACAAGGCACCTTTAACAAATGCTTTTATTAACAAAATGGTATTATCTGCAAATTGCAGATGAGAAATAATAGGCCATGTATGATTGAATTGAATGCCTTGATAGAGTCCTTGATTCAAACCAAATTTCATTATCTGGTTTACGCCTTCAACCACTATTACAAACAACATACGAGATAAAGCACATCCTTGTCTAAGCCCCCTAGACATTTGAAAGTCTAGACTTGGTGATCCATTCACCAACACTGAGACATGAACCTTGAGACATGAGATTATCCACAGCTTCCACAATGATCCAAAACCCATCCTTGTCAGGATATTCAAGAGATAGCTCCAACTGACTTTGTCAAAAGCTTTCTCAAAGCTTGCTTTAAATAATATAGACTTTTGTTTGGAGGATTTGATAAATTCCACAACCTCATAAGCAATTAGAATTCCATCAATAATTTGTCTCTCTTGAATAAAACCATATTGTTCCTCTTCCACAATAAAACCGATTAACTGCTTTAGTCTAGATGATAGGATCTTGGAGAGTATTTTATAAGGGCCTCCCATCAGACTAATAGTTCTGTAGTCATCAAATGTCAATAGGGCAACGTTTTTTGGGATTAATGCCAGAAAGGAGGAATTGAGACCTTTTTCCTAGCTGACCAATGAGTGAGAAGCAGAGGAGGAAGGCCATAAATCTTCTCTGATTATTTGCCAATATAACTGAAAAAATTTGAGGGTATATCCATCAGGACCAATTTCTTTTTCTACATTGCATGCCATTACTGCTTGCATGCAGGGCTTCTTTCTTAGTAAAAGGTCGCTCTAACCACTGAGATGTTCTGTAGATAAAGAGGTAAAGGGGAGATCCTCTAGAGAGACATTAGGTGAGGAGTTAGCTGTGAATCTAAATGCAAAATGTTCAGCTGCAGCAGCTTTGATATCAGGAGGAGAAGACATAGCCCTAGTGTTTCCTTAAAGCTTTTGATCCGATACTAAGGAAGGCATACATTCTCATTAATCCCAACTTTTAATTCATTATTTTTTTTTACCATCCTCACTTTCAATAGAGGCTTCAAGAACAAATTTTTATTATGTAGTAGCATCATCTTATACCAACTACACTATAGCATTTGCAGACCTTTATGTTTTTTAAAAAATTAGTGAGTTTCATGGTGGTGTTCTTTGGGTTCTAGACCTCTAGTTGTTATTCTAGCTTCTTGCCTATTGTTCTTTCTGTTGTAAGGCTTTTGGTTATGTTGTTTCTGGTTGTTTTGTATCTGGCTGGGGAGTGGTGTTTCTGGTTGGTTGGTGTTGATCTTGGTTGTAACTGGTTGGGCAGTGGTGCTTCTGGTTGGTTGGTGTTGATCTTGGTTGATCAGTGTTGTATTAGATTGTTTCCTTATTACTTGTTTTGGTGTGCCCTTACAATTGGTTGTGTCCAATTTTGGGCTTTTGAGGTCTGTAGCAGACTTGTTCTTGTACTCTTCTTGCTCCTTGTGAGAGGTTTTAATTTAAATATGCTTTGCCGATAAAAAAAACTACTCTATAGTGAACATTTCTTCAACCTCTGTATTGCACGTGTACGACAACAACTCAAAAGCATACCAGAATCATGACGGTGAAGCTCTCGTCGACGACTGAAGCACGAACGTCGGAGCAATAATAGTTACGAAGTTGGGAATATAAGAAGGGTAAGAGGGGTAAGAGGTTCTTAAAGATTTTTATCGGACACTTTAAACTAAAAACACCTAAAAACATGTGACCAATCTCTTTGAATACCTAAAGATGGTTTCCTCACCTTCTTTTGTATAGGGAGACAAACCATGGAAAGATCCAAATTTCATAATAATATGTAAACGGATTGTATGATTTTAAGCCAACATATTTTTTATCAGGATAATAGCATATACAATGTAACATTTCAATTATGATAGTAGGATTCTTTTTTTATGTGTTGGCTTTTCTATTTTTTGTATTTTTTATCAATAAATACAAATTTATAAATAAAATCTATTCGGAGGACGAAAATGAGTACAAATAGGTCTTAACTACAAAACCCACAGATAGGAGAATGTCGCATGAACCTCTAACCACCATACTAGATCCATTCAAAGGATCAAAACCAGCAACCAAATACAAACCCGAGCACTGACATGAAAGCTCGGTCTCAAAACAATCCCAACAATGGGAAAAGACATAAAGAAATGGTCTAAGTGCCAGATTTTACCAACATTAAGTACCGAGAAGCTAACTAGGACAGTAAACTCGGTCTATAACCCTGATTTTCCTACTTTGAAGCACATGAAAAGAATCTGCTATCCAAATTTTCATGAAACCAAAATTTAATAAACATGAAGCTCAAGAGCACATAACAAAACCCCAAACACCTGATGATCCCAGAACCTCAGACTCGGAAAAGTCGATCGTTGGAAACTCAAACCTCAGCAAGACTACACCGAGAGAACTCACCATCAAGAAAACGACAAACACTACTCCGATCTCACAAGAAGATTCTAACCGAGGCCAGCACCACCGAAAAACCCAAAGAGGGGATTCGAATCTAAAAAACCCTGAAATCGTTGTCGGAGAGACAAGAACGAGGGAATCAGATCTGCACTCAACGAACCACCTAGACGATGAATCTGGTTGAAGAGAACCAATTGCCACTGCAGAAACTCTTATATCAACCCTCCATATACTGCTTAGTTACCAATGATAGCCCACCGAAAGCCAACACATTACGGAGATCGAAAAGGAGAGTTATACCCCTTCGACTACGAAATCTTCTCTGACAAAAATATGAAGTACAAAACACTCTAAACATGGAGGAACCTAAAGGAGCCAACTGCACAAACAAAGTCAACGACAAACCGACCCCGACAGAACCAGCAACGCCACTGATACCTCCCCAAAACACCAATATAATTACAGCTTCGAAAAGCCAAACATGTAACACCACCACGACGGCCAACACTAGCTGTAGGGCCCGACAACAACCAAAAGTCGAGGAAGAGAAGGGTAAAATACTAGTATCGATGGGACGAGGATGAAGCGAAAGTCGGAGACCAAACAGAAGATCCAAGAATGGTCCTACGAGTAGATGCGTGAGGCACCACCGAGATCACCGCGAGGAGAAACATGGATGGATACACCGGTGGCTAACACCAAAATTCCGGTGAACCGAAAAATCCCAGGCCTCTGTTCTGCCAACTCTAGATGGGCTCCGCCGACCTGAAACTGGAGGATAGGTCGTCGGAGGAGACCTCCACCGCGAGGTGGAAACGGGGCCACCTGAAGCACGATTGAGAACCCACGACCACTCCGATTGTTACGAACTCCAAATCTATTACACCCAAGGCTGGTAGCAGATGTCCAAGATTGCTTAAAACGCAGGCGACATAACCACCAGGAAACCCTAACCGAACCCACGACTGCGAACAAGCATGCCAGAACATGACCACGAGGAGCTGGATCTAAGGCGCAGCGAGTGGAGGAGACACTACCAGAGCTTGAAGATCTGGACGGACATGAGTAGGACCCATGCTCGACAGACCACATAAGTGTCGGATATGCAGGGAGGAGTCCGGATTCACCAAGCGTGCCTGGGCCCTCTGCAAATCGATGGGCTTCACCTCTTCGTATGGCAATAAGGCCACCATCAAAATGTTTCAGGATATTCTGTAACTTTCGTGCGCCTTTTGGCTTTCTTTTTTTGTCTGTTCTGCTCTCTTCCTCTCGTCCTGAGAGCGAATAGAACCGTTTTTTTAGCTGATCAAAAAAATATATTTATAATTAAAAATCAAATAAAGAATGGAACTAAAACAAATATACATAGTTTGTAGTCGGCCGGAAATAATCAACTTTCTAAAGGTAAATTTCCTCCTAAACTGAAACTTACACAACCATAACTGGACTAAACAAAGTTGGGCTAGCAGTTAAGGGGTGGGATGGAAGCAATCAACTGTTTCTTTCGAGCTATACCCTCTCAGACTCTCAGCACCACTTAATTCTAATGATAATGGTCAATTTGTCTTCTATTACAATCAACAAGTTAATGTATGAAAACATGGTCGAGTTAGTTAACAGAATACACTTGGTTAAGTTTTCAAATTCTTAGCCTGATGACAAGAGCTAACTCGAGATGATAAAAAACCAATCTCGTTGGAGAAGACGACTACGTTGCTGGTTAACAGACAATTATTGGTGACGGGAACAATCAAATGTTACGTAAAATATGGATTAGATTTGGATGGAAATGGAAGGCATCGATCTCTGACTTCTCCATATATATCTTGTCTTGCTGACATACTTTACCAGCTTAGGTTGTTGTCCTCTTTCTTTTTATACCTCATAATCAACACCAATTGTCTTTATTCGGAGACGACTTCATATATGTGTATTATCATGATGTGGTTTAGACCTCAAACTACTAGAAAGAAACAGAAGATTAATAACTAATAACAAGTTGGTGAAATGCGCCTATGTGCCCCTCTTCCTAAGTCCTAGAATCCTCTTGATGACGCTACACTTTTTTCTCATTTCTTCACTTGCGGCGTCCGATCGTGTAGGTGTGTATGAATTCCGGCTGTGTCTGTGAGCTACTCTATCTCACCTCCTTCCTCCTTCAAGGCATTCCGGATTCTCTGAGTGGTGTCGCTTCTCCTCTTCTCCTTCCCTCTATTAAGGCGAACCCTCAGGCTTTTGTTGGTGCTCATTTTTCTCATCTTTTCCTTTCTGGTTAGCATGTTTTCGCTGTTGGGTTTAGGAATCCGTTGTTTGGTCTGCGCTATGACCATTTGAGGTTGATGCTCAGATCTAGAAGTTGAAACGACTTTCTGAAAGGGCAAAGTGGACAGTGTTATTTCTAGATCTTCTTGGCTGTCAAAGTTCGGTTTTGGTTTTGGGGGTGTCCTCAATAGGTCTCTGAGTAATGAATGTGCTAACTTGGAATTGCCAGGGTTTGGGAAATGACTCGCATAAACAACAACTGAAGGGCCATCTATCCCAGTTCAAGCCCTCAATTGTCTTTTTAGCAGAAAATTTCCTCTCTGATGGAGATTTGAAAATTCTCTTGAGAAATTTGGGGTTTCACGGAGGAACGTGGTATGCAGCCGAAGACCTCCAGGAAGGGGTGGCAATGTTTTAGAGTGATGGTCTGAACATTCGAAAGGGGCGATGTACACCCCATAGCATCGACGTTTGGTTGACCCCACCCGAGGGAACGAAAATCCGCATTTCAGAAATCTATGGAGAAGCTAGTCGGAAAAATCATCATCGGACCTGGAGGCTTCTTTGGGAGCTTGCTGAGGATAATACAAGGGATAAATGGATTGCCTTGGGAGTCTTTAATGGCACTCTACATCCCTTGTAAATGAAAGGGGATGGCCTTACCCATTCACAACTGATTGAGATTTTCGCGAACTGTCAGAGATCGGGTTGGAGGATATGTCTATGAAGGGTTACAAATTTACCTGGTATATGGAGGGATCCTACTAAGAGATTGGAGACCAAACTCGGTAGGGTCTTGTTTCGGCTGGTGTTCTGATGGAATTCCCTCAAGCTTTTCTCCTTAATATCGAATATTCGACCTAGGACCATATGTTGTTGCTTTTGAGTTTAACTAGGGAACACATCCCTCATGATCCCGCAAAATTCAGATTCGAGAATCAATGGGCGAGTGATCCCCAATGCGGGCCGATTATTCAACAAGAATGGGATCAGAGCAGAACCATTTCAATGGGAGAAAAAATTAAGAAGGTTTCAACATCTCTTCATCAATAGGAGGCAGAATACGTTTAAGGCAAATGAGAAGAAAGTTAAATTGTGTCACATAAAGTTAGCTTATCTGAACGGAAGAGTGGACAAGTTTGGTATTAGAGAGAAGGAAGCTATTCAAAAACAGTATGTTATTCTTCTAAAGAACCATGAATTGTTTTGGACACAGGGAGAAAAAAAGCATTGACTTAAGGTTGGTGAAAAAAATACAAAACAATTATTCGCAGCGGCTACAAGAAGGCGAAGAATAAATAACATCACAGTGTTGGAAGATGATAAGGATACACAGATGACTTGGGAAACAGTCATGCAAGACTTCATTACATCCTATTTTCGAGACATTTTCACGACTTCACTAAGCTCGGTTAAGGAGCTTCCTTTTCAGGTCCGAAATGTTGTGACGGTGGCCCGGAATGATGTGTAAATGGTGAGGGTAGAAAATAAGGAAGTGAGGTCAGCGGTGTTCCAAATGGGTCCCTATAAATACCCGGGTCCGGATGTCCTAAGCACATATTTCTACCAAAAATACTAGAGCATTTTTTGGGATCAGGTGACGCACTTTGTTAAAATGGCAATTGAAAGAGGGATTTTTTCGGCCGACCACAACGATACCATTTTTGTGTTGATACTGAAAAAAGTAGCTCCTAAAAAGATCACAGACTTGAGACCAATTGCATTATGCAATGTGATCTTCAGAGTCTTGTCAGAAATCCTGGCGAATAAACTAAAATTCATCATCCACAAGCTGATTTCGGAAAAAATGGGGCCTTTGTCCCGGGCCGCGCAATTCAGGACAATATTTTCACGGCCTTTGAAATCATCCATTTTTTACGCCGGAAAACCCAAGACCCCAAAGGTTTGATGGCCATAAAACTCGACATAACCAAGGTTTATGATTGAGTGGAGTGGTCTTTTCTTGAACAAATGATGAGAAAATTTGGTTTCGGTGAAAGGTGGATGAAGTTAATGAGAGCATGTGCAGTTACGGTTCGTTATGTCGTATCTTCGGGAGGGAAGACAACTGGCGAGATTATGCCGGGCCGAGGGATAATACAAGGGGACCCTTTATCCCCTTGTCTTTTTCTCTTTTTCAAGGAAGTTCTCTCGTGTATGCTTCGACAAGCAGAAGCTCAAGGTAATATTCATGGGGTCTCCATAGCTAGGGGAGCTCCTGCAGTCTCACATATCTTATTTGCGGACGACTGCTTTGTTTTTTGCAGAACTGATCAAAGGGAAGTGGCTAATCTCTATAATATTCTTCATACTTTTGGGGATATGTCAGGGCAACAGATAAGTCGGGACAAGTCGTCTATTTTCTTCAGCTCTAACACCTCCCCAGCTAATAGGGTCCCTTGCTGTAGTATTCTAGCTATTCCTGAAATCTCTGAGGCATTGACATATGTGGGAGTTCCAAATTGATTGGAAGAAATAGAATTCAGGCTCTTAAGTTCATTACGGACCAGGTTCGAAGCAGAATTAATACATGGGATAACCAACTTCTTTTTTAAGGAGGGAAGAAGGTAATGATTAAATCCATTCTTACAGCTCCTTGGTTTATTTGATGGATGTGTTTCTTCTCCCACAATACTTGATTTCGAAGATTCATATTGCTTTAGCAAAATTTTTGTGGGATGGTACCTCTCGCGCTCAAAGACCGATCATTTGAAAAGACTGGGAGAAGTTGTGTATACCTAAAGCCCAAAGAGGGATGGGCTTTCGAAATTTGGGAGACTTTAATGTCGATCTTCTTGGAAAATGGGCTAGGAATTCTTGACGGAACTGAATGCTTTGGTTTCACAGAATTTTAGAGCTCGGTATTTCCCGGATGGGGACTTTTTGTTTGCAGGAAAGGGTGTAAATCCAAGATTTCTCTGGACAAATGTAAGGTCTTCCCAAGGATTTCTTATTCAGGGGCGAGGAAATCCATAGGGCTAGGGACATCCACCCTTATCTCGGGTGTTCCTTGTCTTATAGGAGAGGACCCGTGGGTTTAGTTAGAGGTTGTTGAGTTGGAAGGAAAATATGTGAGCTCTCTTTTGTTACAAGGGCAAAAGAAATGGAACGAAGAAGAAGTATGAAGGATCTTTATAGAGCGGAATCAAGAACAAAAAACTGACAATTCCTCTCCCCTCCTCTAAGGTGGATGATGGCTGGTATTGGTACATTGATACTAAAGCCATGTATTATACTAAAAGTGGGTACTAGAAAATCCAG
>JAYMSV010003277.1:0-10076 GCA_036897745.1 Erodium moschatum | reverse complement strand
TTCCTCAAAAACAAAAAATCAACAACACATGATTGTTTTTGTTGCTCATTAAAAAAACCCAATTTTTCATTAATGTAAATGGAAAATTTACACGTTCTGTCATGTGATTTCACATTTTGAAAAAATATATCTAAAATAGTCCTTACCATAACCTTAGTCAAGTTTAATCGTTAGGGCTGGTATTCGAGACGAGGTCTGGATCTTCGTGGTCTTCCAGAGAAGTCTCGTGCTTTGATCGTGCCTAGAGGGGACATGGAACTCAGAGGTCCTCCCGGTTCGACATCCTTTCTTCACGCAACCTCTTGCCAGCCCTATGAGTTTTCTACTCTAGAGTTGCTGAAGATCAGTTTATGATTGAGACAAACATACCGCAGAAAGATCATAGTTCGATAATGCCTTCGCACACCTATATATTGGTGATGTGCAGGTGCACAATGATGTGAGATCGACCAAGGTGACGGTTGACGGTTGGCTTGCTACAGTACACATAGGGGCGGTAGCGGGGGGGGGTTGACTCATGAGGGTCTGTTCGATCCGATAGAGCGACATACGTACTATCAAGTGATGGTAAGCACCCTCACATCTCCCAATGAGCATCAAAGGGGCCGGTGAAAGATGTGTAGGTACCACAGTCTCATTGGTTGTAAGGTGGCAGAGGTTCCACAAAGTACCAACAAGTTTCTCCCCTGCCATCTCAGAAGCCATCATCTCCACGTTTTTAGAGCCCTAATCTATCATCTGAGGGAGGAGGACGCAAGATGGACCCTTAGGGGAGTACTCAGTCCAATAATGTATTGTCCCTTACCCGGAAGTGAGCACGCTCCCCCTTGGCTCACCGTCCTCAGCAGCTGTATCAGTGTTATTGACCGATATTGCATCATCACCCTGACAATGCCTTTCGAGCGGTTCGGAAAGTGAGTTCCAACTCTACGAGTTGAGAAACCATTTTTCTTACTTATTTGTCTCACGATGTTTGGACTTTATACTTGCTTTTCAGTAAGTGTTTCCTTGAAATTCTATTTTTTTATGACTTTAATGTTCCGGTTTCCATATAAATCCTCAAACACTTGCAAAATCGGGGGCTTAAATATACGACCTGTAATCAATATGAACAAAATAAAGCAAGAAAAGAGAGCAAAACTTACATAAATTTAAATGTAGCAAACCTAAAATTACTTAATGATGAAAGTCATAATGTGAAGTAGCAATATCGATCTAATAAATATAAAAATAACAACAAAGGTAGTACTTTGTTATATATATGAAATTCACAAGAAGATAAAGTATATGTAAGCCCATAACGGTAGTTGAAATCATCCCTCCCAAAAATCATAATAAAATGATTTCAAGGGAATATTCTACAGATTATAGTAATGTTTTTTTACTGAGGTTGGTGTGACCCCTTGTTCTTAACCATGATGGACACATCTTCATTGTTGTTATAGCTTTTCTAGATTTCTTGTGAGTTGTGACTTCTCAACTTTAGTACTCTAAATAAATGAAAATGCAATAGTGAGTAAGTGGAGGCCCATTTATGTTCCCCTTTAGCTCCCATGCTCGATCCCTTTTTGGTCTTTGTTATTTTCAGTGCTCTCCTTTTGTATTTTATTTACCATTTTCATTGATTTCATCAATGGGTATGGTAATGGTATGGTGTAAAAAAAGGGTCTCACCAGTCTCTAGTAAAAAAATAAAGAAGGAAAAAGGAAAAGGGGGTTAGAAGAAGACAAGATGATGAGCCCAAAACCAAGCAGACCTTCCATTATTAAATGCTCCCAGTGACCTGTCTATCATGTGCTCTCTCACCTTTATATTCTTCTCTCTCAACCCATTTGCTTCCTCATCACACACTTCACAGGAGAGTGATAGTATTGCAGCTTTCTTTGATTATTGTTGAATCATGAGTACCAAAGAGTGTGAAAAAAGGGTGTTTGGAATGAAGTTTGATCCAAGATCATTACCTCCTTGTTATATGTATCATCATTCATCATGTCTAGCTCTAGTCTTTATATCTAGGATTCAGCTTCATGAGATGAGCACTTGAGTGCCTCATGATTCATGACCAAACCCTTGACTTTTTTTTGTTCTTGTCTCTTTCATTTTCTACATAGAGATCTTGAGTGTTCTTGAGTGGATCTTCATCTCCAAGATCCATATCTCTTCCTTCTTTAGTCAAAATCATGTCTATTTTTCTTATGTGTATTTGAATTATATATATATATATAGACATATATTCATGGAGTAGGCTAGGGTGTAGTTGCAGTGATGATCTCGGACCAGGCTTCATTCCTCACACCTTGCTTTTTCTCGTAAGCTCGATATCATGTACTCAAAAACCCTAACTATGTTTGTGTGCAAACTCAGGTTTGATATTACAGGTTTCCATCTTTATATATACTTGCACTTGTTACCTTACCTGCTGCTTTGATATATATGTATATTAGTGCATATATGTACAGATCGTGCATGGATCTATGGATGGATCAGTATATATATATACCTAGTTTTTTGGGTTAAGTTTTTGAAGAATTATCATATATTTCTCATCATATGTATGTATATATACCTAGTTTTTTGGGTTAATGAAGACTTCATTATAATCAATCTGCTTTGTGTGATGAAGATCTATAGGAGCTAATTGTCTGAACATCACATCAACTATATGAACATACTGTTGAAGAATATGAGCATCATTTTATTGTCACTGCTTCAGCTTTTTATTTCTCTGTAATAGTTACTACGTACTTGTATTGTCACATATATATATATATTTATTTATTTATTATCTGATATATGAACACTTTGGATTTCTATTCATCGACTATAGCTAGTAATGTGATGTAGGTTTTTAAGAATGATGTAATTCATGCAATATATATAGTGAGTAATAATATTCTTAGTAATTTATGAACACTAATATTAGTATATATATTAGGGTTTGGAGATTTTCCTCGATCTTCTTCTTTTTCTGATTTCTGATACCAACAGATTGCTTTAGCATCTGTTGCAAAGCAATATATAGCAGCAGGAGCAGGAGCAGGAGCAGGAAGCAATAGAGCATGATCTCAACTCAACTGTAGTTTGAGCATATGAGGGCTTTTGTACTGGACATTTGTTTCATCACAACAAAGCTACGTATAATGCAAACACATCTTGTCGTAATATGGTATTTAAAACTGTATTCACCTGAGCATGTGTTCAACCAATTTTCCGTTTAATTTGTACTTGTAATATGGTATATATGGTATACTGTCATTTTTAACTATTCATAGTTTGTATATATAAGACAAGTATTACCGTCTTCCCTATCTGAAACGTATATGTAAATCACAATTCAACTCGTAGATTTTGTTTGTCAAACAAATCTACTTTTTTTTTAAGTAATCTGGAATTGTATTAATTCAGGAAATCCCTTGACAAGGCATCACGGAGAACAACATAGATCTTTGTGATCTGTCAGTCGAAAATACACCAATCATAAGCATTATGAACTGAGATATGCATTGCATTATTTGCTTATCTACGAATACATTGTTATTTGAAAGCGCCTTCAGCTTAATTCTACACTCCATCACCAGCGGCCTCAGAGGAGATATCCGGGGGCATCTCCATTCACTGCTTGCATGGTTGTCTATGTGGTCACCATTACGATATATGAAATAATTATTGTGTCCCTAATAGATATTTGGTACAGTAGTAATTAATGTTCCGTGGCTTCATCTTGATTCTTAATACAATATTATAATCGGGTACTAATATTTTAGAACTTTGATAACAGTCTAAATTAAAGCTCAGAGAAAATGCTGATATTCATCTTTTTTTTTTTGAGGAGAAATTGGATTTTATTACTCAGCTTCAATAGCCAAAAGATCCTGAATGGGTTCTGACAAATAATCAATATTCCATACAACTGAGATCCAACTATAGCTATTCCGAGCTAGCTCATGAGCTACCCTGTTAGCTTGTCTACGGACATGAGAAATTCTAACTCCCTGCAACCCTCTCAAGAGATCTTTACAGTCTTCAATAATACCCCCAAGAGGAGTCAGCAGACGTTCAGAACTAGTAATTGCCAACACCACTCCCAAACAATCTGATTCTATGTCCACTTGTGACCATCCCATCTCCACCAACCAATGAAGAGCCTCTCTGACCGAAAGAGCCTCAATTAATTCCGGATCAGTGCTAACCTGAAAAATGAGACATCGAAAGCCTACTGCAATACCTGCAGGGTCACGACATATCAGTCCTCCAGCTCCTCCAAATCCATGAACCACTTCACCATCCACATTCACCTTCAGTCTACGCTCTATCGGTTTCCTCCATTTATGTGAAATCACTTGATGATCTACACCCGAGTCATGCACTCGGTCTTGTGCACTTTTCCAATCTTTGAGATGGTTTATGGCGGCATGATAAATTGCCTCACTCGGGGTCGCTTTCCCCTTCCAAATTCGGTTGTTCCTCGCTTTCCAAAGCTCCCAACACACAACTCCAACTACAGCAGCAACCTCTTTGTCACAGAGCTCCCAACATGCCATTAACCAATCCTTGCAGGATCTACCCTCTATCAAAGGTACCTCCTCCACTCTGGCCCAAACACCTTGAGCCATAACACACGAAGCCAGCACATGCTCCACTGATTCTTGCCCTCCACAAAAATCACAATCAACTTGCACTTCAACCCAACATTTCCGAAGCTCCGTTTTTGTTGGCAGCAAATTGGACGCAGCTCTCCACAGTACATGATGAACTTTCGGCGGCACCTCCAAATTCCACATCCGTTTCCAAAACACATCTACAGTCGCCGGATCCCAGCGTCCCGACCTCTCCTGAAGCTCACGGTACACCTGCCTCACCGAATAATACCCATTCCAACTATCCTTCCAGCACCAGTAGTCTGCAACCCAACCCTCTCTCGTCGGCACTCTACAAATTGCCTCCGCATCTTCCCTTTCAAAGAGCCTTAATTAGTTTCAAGTTATATTCATGTATAATAGACAATGCTTTGATGGTTGTTGATCTCCAACACATGCAATCTGTCACGCTTCTCAACCCTTGTTCACACATCATACTTGATCAGATGTGTCTCCTCTCCGTCTATACAATGCCGCTTCACCTCTCGTTCGATTAATTTGAAAACGGCACTCTGCGAAAAAACAACAACCCGCACTTCCACTTTAGAGGGTGCTAGGACCGGTCAACCGACCATCATCACCCCTTCCCATAATAAAACCAAAAATATACAAACTTTCACTTAACATCGTCATGGTAAATCATAGTTCATGAACATGAACAAGAACACTGTTTTGACAAATGAAATGCAAGAATTCAATTAGGCCAAGTACAATGACCGTCAACATCCGTACTTCCTTAACAAACCAACTACAATTTCAACCATCCCTCAGCAAGTTTGTTGCGGAACCCTGAGAAAAGTTAATGGATGCAAGATCATCAACCTAGCCTTGCTTCTCTCCTTAATACCTACACAAGCAAAATCAAAGATGTCAATATCGTTTGGATGAAAAAGAAGGGTGACAAGTGTTGACAAAATTGAGTATGTAGATAAGAACAAGAAGACAGAGAAACAAATAGCAAAGATAATTTACCTCCTCAGCAAATTTGATCAAAATTGTTGTTCGAGGCCGTTGTTGGCCTTCCATGGGCACAAAATGAGCTGTTACTACAGCTGGAAAACCCGCACCATCTAAAACACCCTTCAGAGAAAAATGCACACCAGAGATTTAGTTGTGCAAGATATCATGTAAATGAGTAGTTTATCAATGGAGGACATACCCTTACTATTCCAGCAACAAACGCCCCACAGTTGAATGTCCCCATGTCTTTAGGAATCGAAATAAATCTACAACCATAAGAGAGCATAGTGGTAAAACATTAAAAGCTGTAGAGGGCATTTTTGCAATTGGGCCACGACGTAAATGAGAAAATGTTACCGATTCACAAGGAGCTCCTTCTCACTGATCATGTACTCATCTTCATGTTCAGTGCCTTTCTCAAGTGAATCGGCAACCTATTAAGATGATGAAGAAGGGCTGTTAATGTTCTTGATATTTTGAGCAAGCGTAACAGAAATGGAACAGAATAAACACACAAAGGCAAAAGGCAAGAATATGCCTAGGCTGATTAAGAATCATGATAAGAATATGAACAGCATGTTTATGCACAGTATCATGCCTATTAACATGTTATTTAAAGTTGTAGAAAATAACTCCAAGTTCTTGCACCTCAAAAAGGATACAAATTTATGGCTCACCTTTCCAAATAATACCTTCCACACCGTGCTATGGACAAAAGACAGAATACCCAACAACTTTGTCTCCCTTCTATTTCCCTGTCCCATCAACAAAGTATCAGTACATGACTACTGCCAGTCTATTGAAAATGATTTTTTTATATATATGTGCAATGAACATATACATCAACTCAATGTAGACATTTTATCCAAGTATAACAATCAAATTAAGAAATGCTAAATATAAGAGTAGAATGCCAGTCTTTGTACAACTTTAAGGATCAAGTCATATCCCTTCCATAACAAAAATCACAGGATCAAGTATATAAAATGTTGTCAGTACGGTAGACATTCTATTTACAATTATTGCGTACGTGTGAATAGTAAACATGTATGCACTCTTTTAATTAATGGTTTATATTGTAAAACGGATTCCTCATACTCAGATATGCTCTCATTTCAACACATTTGAATCATATCTAGATAAAACTGCACTTACAATTTCTATCTAATATCATATCATGCAAGTCAAGTAGAGATCGAATTGATCATACCTTCTCCCTGTGGCAAAGGAGCTCCAAAACCCGAGCTCCCACAGCGTAGCCTGCATCCTCTAGCCTGTCCATTCGAGAAAGAGTATATCATATTGATGACCAAAAGATACAAGGAAAATGAATCTTGTAAAACTAGAGATATAGAAATATTATTATCAGTACTTGATGATTAGTATAAAGTAGAGGATCCCTATAGCGGAAACATGGACATTTAAGAGACACCATAATTAACCCAAAAGACTCTTGGGCTCACCATAATCAACTCAATACACTCTTGGTCTCACTAATCTATTGGTTTTCCAACACTTCCCCTCATGAGCAAGCCGTATAACATAACGAGACGTCCACGTGAACTCTAAATTTAATTCCAATACTACCTTTCACTTTTCATAGTGGCCGAAGAACACTGATGGTAAAATTTCAATACTCTCCCTCACATGTAGGACTGAACATCTACACGTGTATCATAGCAGGAATAATCTGCTTATGAACGAAAAATAAAAATAGGGTGGAGATGACAAATGGGGACGATACTCAATATTGGCTATAAAAAGCTTAAGAAGATCTCTAGCCATTAGTTCATATCCCGATTTTACAGACACACGATTTTTGAGCAACTATATCACGTCAGAGCAAAACATGTCGCATTAAGATGATGCAAACTATTAATAGGGGATATACCGACGACAATTAGGAGACACCAAGATTCTTAAACATCGAAAAATGGTAAGATGCCGGAAAACGATGGACTAGAAGATGATCTTCGTGAGGAACAGTTCCAGAAGTTTCCGGAAGAGTTGTTTCTCGACTTAGCCGTAGTGAATGCATAGCCTAAGAACATAGAATCATAACTGAAAAATAGAAAACTTGGAAATAATGATCGCCTATTAGTTTTCTAACAAATCTGTATAGATGTGTCTTGGCGAGTGAATTGGACCGGAAGTTTACATTACAACTCCCAAGGTAGACCCCACCCACATTCCAT
Source organism: Erodium moschatum (assembly GCA_036897745.1). Lineage (NCBI taxonomy): Eukaryota > Viridiplantae > Streptophyta > Magnoliopsida > Geraniales > Geraniaceae > Erodium > Erodium moschatum. The sequence goes on along the minus strand of JAYMSV010003277.1, from coordinate 2,284 downwards.
TATTTACAAGATTGCAGCCATAAGTACAATGGACAAAGATAAATTGTATCTTCATCTTATATTTCATTACAGGTACCTAATAGAACTTTAACTAGATGTCATTCTCGCAAAAAGAAAATTTATGGTTATGAAATGAAACATATAAACAATGTCGTCAAGGGTAATTCAAATATCTAAAATACCATCATCCCTACCTTCTTTCTAATTCAGCAATGTTGTCCACCTGGGTCTGATTGTACTGTACAAGCTCTGAAAACAAGAATGCAAATGCACTCAAGCTGACCTGCAATGTGCATTAACAATCAAACAAACCAAACCAAACCTTATATCTAATTTGGAAATAGTAAACCAAAAACAGGATAACCCTACAAATCTATTTGGCTGACAAACATAATTCTAACATGTGTTTCACTCATTTTCCTACATTTCCTCTATAAAATATTGAAGGGTTAATAAGAACTTAGTTTAACCTCTTGCTTCCCCTTGCTAAGGGGCTTGTCAAGGACATTAGAGTATAACTTGGCTTTCCCTACTCCAATCATCTTCTTCTCCTTTCCTCTTTGGCTCTTCTGTCTCTTAAGCCAGGTAGATTCAACTTTTTTTGAATGATTTAATACAGAAGGCTTAAGCTGAACCAATAAGATCCAATTGGTGTGACTCTTTCTGAAATGCTGAACAAGATTAATAAGCTGTCAGAAATATAAGATCAACTGCCAATAAGACTATTAGCAACTCTTATATCCAAAAGAGAATCCGGTATGATACTAAGTGGATGTTTGGTTGTGAAGTTGAATAAATACTCACTGCTAACATTTTATTTAAAATGAAATTATGCTAGAACAGCCTTGTAATGCAATTTGATTGCACATATTGCTATACAGAAATTATGTTAAAGTAACAACATACAAACTTTAAAATGAACTATTCTGGGGACGCCCTCTTTGGATATGTTACAAACTTCATAGTTCACTAGCAGAGCTAGATATTTCCCTCATCACACGTCACTATCACTCCTAACAATCAAAAACCTCATTGCATCCTCCTACTGCTAGTGTCAGGTCATTTCATGTTGGACAGTCATTTAAGCAGAACAATAGGCTTCTAAAAATAGATCGCCAGAAAATTTCAACCCTTTGAGATTCAAACAGTTGAAACGACATACTGGTTTCTTTAAAACTATCCACTTAAGACCCGATGATGCAATTCGGCATCAATCATCTAAAACTGTAAACCCAGCTACGAATTAAAATCAATAACGATATCTCATTGCACTTTTAAGGCATTAATGAGTTAATAACAATGCAAGAAGCTTCCATAGAGATATCTCATTGCATCGTTTAAAGAAGATGGTCGTGCAGAGAAAAACAGGGAATCTATTCTGTCTATTATATCAACTGTTAATTCTGAATTGAGGGGATTGCTACTGAATATATGAAGTAGCACCGCCATCCAATTAAACATCAGATTTATAAGCGTTGTAAAACACAAAATCCTCATCATGAAATGTTACTTAAGCAACCCATATTCCAAAATTTGAAATTGGACATTACTATCACTACTGCAAAATAAATAGATACGCGCACACACCCCATTTCAATATCTTCATTCTATGCCAGATGCTTGAAGTACACATCAAATTACTACAATTAATTAAAAAAAATTAGCTCACGTCTCCTAAACACAAACAACTATCTGCGTCTTACTTGTACCAGCATACCAAATAATTAAGGGAAATGGATATTTTTTTTACAGAAATTAAAAACACAATCTGACTGAGGAATCGAGAGACAAATAATCCCAATCTTCCCAAATTGAAGCTAACCCACACCAAAAAATAAAAGGTCCCACGAAACCCCCAAATAACTTCACTTTATACTTCTTTTCCCATCACTATGATCTCATAAAAATCAAATTTCCACCAAATCTCAGAAAGAATCTTCAATCTCATAAGAACCCGAAAAGGTTTAGAATCGGAAACCCAGAGAAGACTCACCGGAGAAGCGGAAAGAGGGCAAGGAGGCAGGAGCTAGGTGAGTGAGCTCACAGAAGAGAGGGAGATCGAACTTGATCTGGCGCTGAGACAAGGTAAATATCCGTAAATTACGATTACAAAACATATTTAGAAATGCGATTTTGCTCTTTTTATTTTTAATGGTAATTCGCGGTAAATCCATTTTACTATAGGGATAACGTCGGGAAATAACTATTGTTTGATTTCCTAGTACAAGAAATGACTATTGACTTATTAATCTTCCAGAAAACATGGTTGGGAAACCTATTTATC
>JAYMSV010003276.1:0-10077 GCA_036897745.1 Erodium moschatum | reverse complement strand
TTATTATTATTATTATTATTATTCCCTGTGGGTACCTTATATAGCATATTCTTTATTATGCAGTTGTGAACTTAACCCTGATAGATCTTCCCGGATTGACGAAGGTTGCTGTTGGTAATTTCTTCTACAATTTCCCTTAATATTCTATTAATTAGTTCCTTCACTTTTAAAATCACAATACATATAATTAAACATGCAATAACAAAAATATTGAACTTTGCAGAGGGACAGCCAGATACTATAGTGGAAGATATTGAAAATATGGTTCGAAGTTATGTGGAGAAGGTGAGGATAATCTCCTTTGTTTTTGTCAACATGACTGATATATTTACAGCAAATAAGGCAGTGTTCAGGTTCTCAAAGGGTATTCACTAAATTCAAGAGAGAATAGTAGTATGTGAAAGCAAATTAGTGAACCAATTAACTTAAGTATTCTAAATGGCCCTCAAAATGTAATATCATTGAAGAAAAAACAATATTTCAGTAAAATATTGCCCATCTACAAGGTTTCTTGGTTTTTTGATTCCTTCAAAAACAAGAGTTTAGAGGGGAGGGGATTTAAAGTGTCATGAAACTTGCAGAATCCCAATTTTGCACATCATGCTAAGAACAATAACATAACAAAGTTACCAACTGAGCTTTGCCTTGACGTACAATGTCTAGTGGAGTCCATGTAGAACGTGCTACTAACGGTAGGTCATTGAGTAGGCATCAATTTAACCTACAGATTTATGGAACTATAAATACAGGGTAGCAAGGGGTTATTTTCTGAATTGTGTTTGCTGTATGCAAGGTGTAGTTAGATAGACTGACCTCCAGTGTACCCTAGTCGTTGAACTTAGTCTTTGTCTCTGGCAATGCCACCCAAGAACATCTGAAGGAAAGCGAGCTGCTTAACTATCTTATCATATACATTAATTGGAAAGTCATTCTCTCCAAAGTGTAGATACCTATGTTGACAAGGTTTTGGAGTCAAGGTGGTTATACCCTGATCAGTATTTTGTTCCTTTTTATTCTGTCAAGTCATTTCATCTGATCAAAATTATTTCCTTTTGTAGCCTAGCTGCATTATATTGGCTATTTCACCTGCAAATCAAGATATAGCTACTTCAGATGCCATAAAACTTGCAAGAGAAGTTGATCCTACAGGTATTCTGAATTAGCTAATATATATTTGAAACTAGAGAATTTTCTCCCTTTTAATACATTGGCTTGAAATATGATTGTTTGTTTTGCAATATGACTTATATTCTGCTATTCTTTTAATTTTAGGTGAAAGAACATTTGGGGTGCTGACAAAACTAGATTTGATGGACAAGGGAACAGATGCTCGGGATGTATGAGTTCAATTTTGCATATTGAATAGACCAATTTGATTACACAAATTACTTGAATTTAGTTAGGCCTTAGTGCTCTTCTCGTCACGCTTTCAATCTTTCTTTCTGAAAGCATAATGTATACTTGATTTTTCTCAAATATAGTCATGAGCTCTGTATATATGACAATATTTGCTTTTTGTGGATGTGTAAGGTTCTTGAAGGAAGGTCGTACAGGCTACAACATCCTTGGGTAGGGATAGTTAACCGATCACAAGCTGATATCAACAAAAACGTTGACATGATTGCTGCTCGTCGTAAGGAGCAGGAGTATTTTGAAACAAGCCCTGAATACGGACACTTAGCGCATAAGATGGGTGCAGAATATCTTGCCAAACTGTTATCTCAGGCATTTCTCATCCATATTCCCTTCCAATAGTTTTCTTCAACTTATGTTACATCATATTTCTAACCCGGCCACTAACTCTGTACTATATGAACTTATTTTGTTTAATTAAATTTTCTTACTGTCTTGTTTGACAGCATTTAGAGACAGTAATCAGGCAACGCATACCGAGTATCATTTCTTTGATAAATAAAAACATTGATGAACTTAATGCTGAATTAGACCGCATTGGCAGACCTATTGCAGTAGATTCAGGGGTAATAATTGTTACCTATGTGAAATTTGTGTTTCATATTTATGATTATATATTGTTCCGATAACATGTAAATCCTAATTATTTTTTATCATGTATAGGCCCAGCTGTACACGATTCTAGAACTATGCCGTGCATTTGACCGTGTGTTTAAGGAACATCTGGATGGAGGGTAAATGCTCCGTGTAACTATCTCTGCGTTGGTACATATGTATAATTTCCTATTTGGAGCAGTCTTTGAAGATTTGAATTTGCTTCCAAGTTCTAACTACAAGGCCAATACATTGAGAACTTGCATGTCCTTCACGAGAATACATGAAAACTAATCCAAATTTATGTCTGGGCTCTGATATGATCTAGCTTGTATGAAGCTGAGATAAAATGGATTAACAAGAACTTTTTGCAAAGATGTAGGAAAATAGTAGCATTTATCTAGAGTAGGTTGTGGAATCTTTTCTATCTTTCTAGAATATGTTTCTCAACTTTATTACATGTTTTTCAAGTTTTGAATGGTGTTTTTTTTTTTGCTTTTACCTGTTCGATTTGGTAGCCTACAGTTCACAACCTTTGGACATGGATGTGAAAGTTACACTAGAATGGAAAACTACAGAATTCAGACATGAATTTTATAGCGCTATACAATGAACTTTGTGGGCACTCCTGAACTCAGACATAGTTTCTCATTTATCTGATGGCATAATAACATTGAATTGGCAACATTTGGTGTAATATTATTTTAGAGATGGAGTTACACAAATGATTTATTTTGGCAGATTTTTATAACAAGTTTGATCCATTTAGATCTTTTCTTATCAAATGTCATACGGATTTAAGCATTGTATACAAATCGGTCTGATTTTTAATAGACTGCAATTTATAAAGTTTGAATCTTCTTTAGTCAGCTTCGTTGTTACTGATGCAATCTGTTTTAACTCTTAATAATTTACTATATTCTATCACGTCAATTCTGCCAAGTGAATATGATCTTTAACACACATCATTTTTAAATGAAATGGTCATTCAATGATACAAAATTTTAACCTAATTTGTTCAGTATATCTTCTCGTTAAATGCCTTTTAGCATACCATGATATATATTGTAAGAAAGCTGCTTCTTTTTGTAGTTTGAAGTCTTTAACAAATTATTATCATATGCATTGATTATTTTTTATAATGATTCTGCTATTCTAAAGTAATGTGGTGCTGTTCAGGAGACCTGGCGGTGACCGCATATACGGAGTTTTTGACCATCAACTACCAGCTGCTTTAAAAAAACTGCCCTTTGACCGCCACCTCTCTCTAAAAAATGTTCAAAAAGTTGTTTCTGAGGCTGATGGTTATCAGCCCCATTTGATTGCTCCAGAACAAGGATACAGAAGACTCATTGAAGGATCTATCAGCTATTTCAAAGGCCCTGCCGAAGCTTCTGTAGATGCTGTAATATTGTTGGCTCTATTTTCTCCTATCTAATGATAAATTTCATGACAACAATAGTTTCTGTTGAATGAGTGACAATTGTGATATATTTTTCTCCATTTCTCATAGTTGATTTTTTTTCTCCCAGGTGCATTTCATATTGAAAGAGCTAGTGCGCAAGTCAATAGTTGAGACAGAGGTAAGAATTTTTAATCGGGGCAAATTTTCCTGCCTTAAACTGAAACACAATTTCTGTAGTAGCTAATAACTTTCTAGGTGGAAAAGTCAATTTGCAGACTTTTGCTGTAAGAAACAAACATTTCGTTTGTATCATATATCGTTAAGTTCATCCAATAGCAGGAAATGGAGAAGTTAGAAAAACAAATGTAGTTAGTATAAGTGCCATATTTGTTTGTACGAGGGGCCTTCAATGTATAGGGACTTTTAGCAAAGTAAATATTTTGCCTCCAAAATAGAAATGGTCATATCTTGTAAATTGAGGCACCAAATTTTAGGAGGAATGGTTAATCTGAATTATTTTTTGTCAATGACAGGAATTGAAGCGATTCCCAACACTTCAGTCTGACATTGCTGCTGCAGCAACAGAAGCATTGGAAAAATTTAAAGAAGAAAGCCGAAGAACAGTTACACGGATGGTGGAGATGGAATCTACATACCTAACAGTAGATTTTTTCCGGAAACTGCATACGGAACCAGAAAAAACTATGAATCAAGGATCCCAAAACAGAGACAGAGATAGAGAGAGAGATCAGGATAGATACTCAGACAACCACTTCAGGAGGATAGGTATGCAATCATGAATTTGCTCAGTCACCTCATATCACAGGATTTAAAAGATCCTTTTATAGCAATTGGTTTAGCATGCACGTGATCTTTTATATGATGATTCTAATTCATTTTGGGGTTAATTGCCAAAACCTACCCTAAAGTATTGTCCACCGTCATTTTGTGGGAAACAGTGGATTACAGCTTTGGCTTATTATTTCTGATAACACTCGTCATTTTGCAGTAGATTTGTGGGCAATTCATAATGCATTCAATAGTTTTTGTGGGCAATTCATAATGCATTCAATAGTTTGTGGCAATTACATTTTTCTAACAGACGACGGTGGACAATACTTTGTGCACCTTAAAAGCGTGGACAAGAGATAAGGTCTCTTTTTTGGCCGTGGACAATACTTTAGGGTTGGTTTTGGCAATTAACCCTTGATTTTATTTGTATTATGCACTCACTATAAATTTTGGTGTTGGGGGGTTTTATAATAAATTTAAGTTCGTCTTTCTTTATATTTCTTGTGGTTCTAAAATTAATTTTAGAATTACATACATGAGATGTGAGTTTAAATTAGAAAGAAAAAGAATTACATTATGTTATGAAGGGGATAAATGGGTTAATTAACCTTATTATGCTTGTTTCAGGTTCAAATGTCAATGCATATATTGGTATGGTTTGTGATACACTGAAGAATTCAATTCCTAAAGCTGTGGTACATTGTCAAGTCCGAGAGGCCAAGAGATCATTACTCAACCATTTCTACTCTCAAATTGGGCGGAGGGAGGTAAGTGTTCATGCTGTATATTTCTGCTCTTTTATGGCAGTATTCATGTTCTTTCAAGTACTCCTAAGTCCTAACAATAGTTTTCACCTTACCTTGTCTTCTCTTCAACAATTTGTGATCTCTAGTGAAGCCCCAGTTGAATTCAAACTCATATGAAACATATGATGTTCCACATTATGTTACATACCATATCTAGTATGCAAAAGCCAGGAGATCTAAGCATTGTTTTAAATCAACAACTGATGATATTTGTTTGTTTGATGTTTATGTCTCAAATCTTATCCCTTTTTATTGCACAAGAACCCCTCCAATCTCATCCAACTCAAATTGAAAATGGGGTTGATTACCTGTTAAATTCACAAAATAAAGTTAAAACATAAAAGAGGGGAGGTGATTTTGGTTAGGCCATAAATAGGGAGAAGCTTGACTCGTTATAAGTTTTCGACTGAACAGGAATCAGTATAACTTTGATCTGTTTGCAATATTGACAACTCTATTCTATGTATGTGCAGAAAGAGCATCTCAGTGCAATGTTGGATGAGGACCCAGCACTGATGGGCAGGAGAGAACAAATAGCCAAGAGGCTTGAACTATACAAGTCTGCTCGAGATGAGATTGATTCCGTGGCCTGGAAGTGATACGCTCACGCTTTTCCTCATTTACACACAAGATTCACATGTGCCTTTTAACATACAAATTTATTTTGGGGGCTATAAACATTAGCTGATTTTTTCTACGTCCCCTTCCCAAACCTATCCCTTGTTGTCTTGGGAACTTTTGAAAATTATGTCTGTACACATTATCATATTAGATTCCTGATTGTATTGTCTGATTTCTATATATATTTGAAGAATGATTTATTATTCTCCTTGAGTATCCACAGCGGTGATGGCCTTACTGGGGCTAGTATCACCAGAAATGTCACTTTACAGTCTCTCTCTTGAAAATCTGAGGCTATTAGCCTTGCAAATGGCCCCTGTTGGGGTTATTAGTGCAGAAATTACAGAAAAACTGATTCTAAAACTAATATATTTAGTAAAATTACTGCAATGCTTATTACATTTATGATGTTATATCGAAACCGACGACAAAATCAAACCGCCTCGATGGGATGGCGTCACTTCGCATCTTCTTTCAATAGCCCCCACCATAAGGATTCCCGACACTTGGCCACAACGACGCACGCGTTTCGCATTCCCCTTCTCGAGTCATATTGTGTAACACATGTATGTCGACGTTTGCCGGATCCATATCGTTGAGGTTGAACGGATCCATCGAATACAATTTTTTTGATTTGACAAATAAATTTTGCTCAAGTGAGAGTGGAGAAAATGAGGTGTATGTAATTTTTAGAGTTGATGGGGGTATTTATAGTGAAAGAGGAGATGAAATTTCAGATTTAATTACTGAATTTTAAAAAAGTAATAAATAATAATGCAGCACATGACGAATCAGTAGTAGTGGCTGGTTAACTAGCTGTTGCAGAATTGTCCAACATTACAAATGCTCTTAATGAACTCTATTTCATTTTCATTACCATTTTAGTGTACAATATACTTCATCAATGTTGTTGGATCTACTGTTGTTACTGACAGTGCTTTTGTTACAAATATGAACATGAAAAACAAAAAGTTGAAGCCTCTTGACAGATAAACCCATTGCCAGGGCTTGTCTACAAATATCGCCTCATGGCTAAATAAGCATAGAAGAGGGTTGAGAATTGACATGCTGCAAATATTTCTGAACCAAATTGCACTGTGATTCTTCACAATCTATCCCCAAGTACTTCATGCATCCAAGATACTCATAGAGCCTAGAATCAACAGACTTTGAACGACAAAATGACCATTCACACTCATATTTCATGTCACATTGTACAACACAAGTAAAAAATAAAAAGCAAGGCATGGTCTTGACCTAATCTGCTACAACAGATCTACAAATACTCTGAAACAAATTGTCCTATACATAGAGGTATATATTTAATCTGCAAAGGTTTATGGAGATTCATGAACTCGTGTAATCGCAGGCAATGGAAATTGAACTATGGCTCTCAAACCTGCCTGCTTGCCAAGCACAACTCATGTACTTCATTAAGCACCCACTCCTCCCCTGTATGACCTCCCAATACCAGCACCCTTGTCCCTCCAACCACACATGTGCTGTGACCCCATGCAAATTTGGGTGGCTCCCCAGGAACGTTCAGGATCCTCCACGAAGGTTTCTCCTCAGAAGGATCCAAGAGAAAGAGCTGAGAAGGCGAATGCAAGCCAGCAACGGAACCACCAAAGATAATGATCCTTCCACAGGGCATGGTCACTGCCACATGATCAAGTCTAGGAGGAGGAACCACAACACTCTGGCTGCCTACCCCTGTGAACGCACCACATTCCAGTTGTTTCCATTGCGGGGCTTCATCCCCTAGATCCATTATGTATGCCTCCCCGGATCGAAGCCTCAAATGTCCACTTTTAGCAAGCCCTCCAAACATTAGAAGCTTATTTCTGCCATATACAGATATTGAATGTCCCAAACGAGAGGGAGGCGCCCATGAAACTGGGATTTCTCTCCATATTGGCTTTTCTATTGTGAGATCCAGTAAATGTGTGTCATTGAGAAGTACGCCTGCATCTGTGCATCCACCTGAGACAACCAATTTAGAACCTTCTACGGCACAAGAACTGTGCCAAGATCTAGGTGGAGGAGGAGCTACCCCGAAAACCTCCTTCCATGTAGGTTGTTTGGCATCCAAGTCGAGAACGAAAACATCATTAAGCAACCCTTGCCTTCCACATCCTCCAAACACCACCAACCAGGAGCCACTGAGCCATGAAAGAGTATGACCCCAGCGCCCTGGTGGGGCTGATTTAACACTCACTCTGCACCACTCTGGATTTGCAGCATCAAGATTGAGTACAAACGTGTCATCCATTGGCTGCATGTTGGCTCCTTCCCCTCCAAACAATACAAGCCGGTTCCCAACAGCACAGGCACTGAAATTACAACGTGAAGGCTCCACCGCTCCCCCGACTGTCATTTTCTTCCAGCTAACAGCCTCAAGAGTGGTGAGTTCCCTTGCCAGACGCCCCCATCCCAACTCCTTGGTCATCAATTCCAATGCACCCGTGACTTCTCTTCCCCATGCATTCTGACACACCATCTTCCTCACATGCTCGTTTTTCGTTAATTGGCGGATCCTTCTGCAGACAGAGCCGATAGATGCAACATCCCTCGGTGTCAAGCGTGATAAAATGTTATGGGCCAAAACTTCATCAGAAAGCTGAAGAATTCCACAGACCCCTTGAGGTTGACATACAGCAGGTTGTCCACTTATAGCAATATCCTCACCTGACTGATCAAGCTGCTGCTCACAAGGTTCTTTAAAAACTGGATATGACACACGGCTAAGATCTACTTTGGCTTCAGAGAACAATTGAATGCCAATTACGTGCGTGACTGTTCCGTCATCATCATGTATAGGTGCAAGTCTAAGCCTGTTCACCAAGGGAGTACCATCCTTCCTGAAATTGAGAAGCTCGCCTTGAAATTCAACACCTTGCTTGAGACATCTCCTGATCTCAGCAACAACAACAGGATCCACCAAAGGATGTCTTCTTTGAGCGCGAGGGTCCCTGTACTGCAAAAATCGACTGCAAACAAAAGATCCGAAGAGGTTCAGGTAATGTTCTTCTCAAGTTACAGCAGAAAATGAAATCATGAAAGGGATGGGAATAGAAACACAATATATACCATAAATTTCTTATGACAATTCCACCCAAGTTATGTAATCAATTCACCATTTCAATGTACTAAAATATTCAACACTGATGTTTGTAACATCCAAACCCAAAAGGTTACATAGCTAGCTCTAGAAGCATTATACTCCTAGTTCAACTTGCCAATTGGAGTCATGCTTAAACTTGCCATTTTTTTTCTTTTCAAAATAACATCTACGGTTCAAACCAAACAGCTATTGAATTGAATCAACACATTATTTATCCAGAATTTTATAAACAAATAAAAATGACCCAAAATTCAAAGAACAGTTCCTGAGAACCTAACTTGGAGAAATCCTCAGTTTCCCGAGAAAATTTCATCTGAGCCAAACAAACAGGTGATTTTTATTTGCAAAATAAATAAATACATTTTCAATTGTTCAATTTCCTCTGACTGACGTGTCAACATAATCGAGGGGAAAAGTGTACCAATTTCTGCCAAGGACCTCATCGGCGCGGTATCCGGTGAAGATCTCGAAGACGGTGTTGACGTAAATGATGGGGAAATCGGGCTCGAGAGCATCGGAGACGACGATGGAAGTGGGCGTGGTAGGGTTGAGGAAGAAGCCAGGCTTCAACGGTAGCTCGCTCTGCTGTTGACAAAGAAGAAGCTGCTCGGCGTATAAGTCGTCGTCTTCCTCTTCAGCTCTGGCGCATTTTAGCCTCTTCCCGCAGCCTTGAAATTGCTCATCGCTATCTTCTTTGGCCATGGTCATTTTGCCCTCTCTCTCTCTCTCTCAAAACACACAACAGATCTATACTATATGGTTCCGACACTGTCTCATTTCTTTAAGAAGACACCATAGATATTTTATTGTTAGATATTTTACCTTCATTTTAATGCCCTCGTTTTCATGCTTATTCTCCAAAATGCCACCAAATCTCACACTTCAAGCCTCATTCTATTCTTTGAGGTCAAATCAAATATCTCATATCCGCTCGAAATTTTACTTACATTTTCTATTCAGAAAATATTAGAAACACAAAAACAATACCATCCCATTTTTTATTTCTTTTAAAATACCCTTCAAATTCCTTTGTCAACTAACATATCAATATATATTTTTTAAAAACTAACATATCAATAAAAAAACATCTTACGTACTTTCATATCGAGTCTGAGAGACTAAACGTTTGAGCCCTAGAGTTTTGCCACATTCATCGTCGCTAATCTATCACCGTCGTCCCGTCCCCATTGCCGTCGTCGCTGCCTCATTCTCCGCTGTCACACCCTCATCACTCGACCGCTCGCCCAGAATCGAATCAGTGCCAACCACCATCTCCCGTTTCCGAATCCAGGTCAGTCGTCCCTTGTCATCCCGGTCTCATC
>JAYMSV010003275.1:0-10077 GCA_036897745.1 Erodium moschatum | reverse complement strand
AATTTAACAAATTCAGCAAAAACATAAATAATCAGTATGTGAGGGTGACAAAGGAGGGTTTGGTTCGAGGAAGACAGTTGGTCGTAACAACCAAAACCCCGCCTAACCCACAATTATGCTAGACATGTAATAGCTGGCATGTAGGTCCCCCACTGTTTGGTGGTACATGCAATGTGGGTGGGCCCACATGGGTCCGGGGTGGCCGAGAAAGGGATTTCTCCCTTCCCCCGTCAGAGATTGAGCCAGAGAAGGCCTCCACTAGAAAGAGGGCGTTCGGCCACCCAACTCCACTAGTTGTCGAGGAAGACTATGAGCGTCAAGTGAGGGTTGTAAAGCAGGCTCGCCAGGAAAAATGGGGCATCATAATGATTGCAAGTTGCTTGGGAGGAACAACAACCCTACTCTTTCCATCCCTCGCTAGGACAAATGAGTATCATAAGGGTTACAGGTTGCTTGGGAGGAACAACAACCCGACCCCTTCAAGGGTTCCTTTACCAATCAATGTGAACCCTGTTCATGTTATACATTTATCTCAGACATCCCATAGGCTTCCCCCAAGGACTAAACTGCACATAGTTGGGGATCAATCCTTGCCTCAGGTCAAGCCAGGATCAATCCTTTTCTTTCATAGTTCTGCCCAAAATTTCCTTTTATGTTTACTGGTGTTTTAGGCTTTCTTTCAAAATCGGACATCCCTCAGCTATAATTCTAGGATCAGTAGGCAAAGATGTCTCCGGACCACCTACCACCTTGCAACTCCACTGTTTCTTTGCATATGTATTCCCATTTGAAGTAATAAAAGATGATTCCTTTCACTCAAAAAAAACTTATGAACTAATATAGTGAAACTATGATGAAATATCTATAAGAGACATCTACGAATAACACTTCTCATATTGAGACGAAAAAAGAGATTGAGGTATTCTACAACACCCATTCACTCATCTTGTGACTCACTGAAAGTAAACAATTTGTAACATACTATAGTGAATTGAAGTTTTTAACAAGCAACCCAAGATTACTGTCCAACAACGGACTTGATCCAAGAAAGAGGGAACAAGTTTGAAAATTGATGCGCTAATATCCTCCTAAGAATTAAAATGTGATGAAATCACCGTTCTTCAAATTCTATGGAGAGCCAGGGAAGATCACAAACTGTAATTTTAGCTATGCACTTTGAAACAGGTCACATGAGGGAACAATTGAAGCAGCTCATCCCGGTTACGTTTCTGCACACATACACACATCAACAATTAACTTGTGTTGTATGCCAATAATAGCACAAACGCAGAATCTATTTTAGCACAAGCGAGAAGTCACATACCTTTATACCAATGCACCCATTTACATCAAGAGTTGTAATCGTGTTTGAGCAGGTCTTCGAGAGGGCCTCGAGACATTTATCAGTCACCCCAACTATGCCAAACAAGCTGCATCATGCACTCTACAACATTAGTAAACGAAACTGAATCGAACTAATAGCCACAAGGTTAACTGACTCGGGACAGCAAGAAAAGCTTAATTGTGAGTCAAACGGAAATAAGAACTGCCTAAACCAATTCTCACTTCTGATTCATTGCTTTTCCAACTCTCTTGGTAATTTATGTAGAGTTCAGATGTCAGGAACTATGTAGTAGTTCAAGTAACAGTAATAATATTAAAAAAAGGGGAGAATTGCAAAAAAATGAATACCTCGGGGTACTTTTTTTGTAATTATCTCTAAGGAAAACTAAAGCAGTAACGGCACTACAAGTCTACATCCATCACATAAACGAAGGAAAAAATCTTAAATTATTATGGGTTAATTGTCCAAAACTACACTAAAGTTTCGCCCACAAACTCATGCATGCACAACGTTTTGTCCACGCTGTGTGGCTACACTAAAGTTTCGTCCAACAGAACAACATAAAATGACATTTTTACCCTTCTATGTTTGAATTGAATTTTAAGTAGATAAATTGAAAGACGCAAATGCCCCTCACTGTTGAAATAAACTACAAATGTACTCTTAATTAATATATTATATTTAAACTAAAAATAATAAAAAATAAAAAGAAAAAAAGTATATATCTAAACCTAATCCTAAATTCATCAAAACCTATCTAACCCGTTCCTATCCTCTTCTCTAAATCTTGTTGTGGAAGCTCTCACACGGAGGACAACGCTGAGGATCCCAACGCCGGCGAAACCACGGCAAGGACGACACTTAGGATCTCGGCAATTTCACTCCTCGGCAATCCGGTGAGACCTCGTTGGGGTTTCAGATCTGGAGTTTGGGGGTTTCTTCCGTGAGCTCCGGCCGCATCTGGGTCTTGGTTGGGTTCTCATCCCGGTGAGGTAAGAGCTTCGAGACTCACCGGCCTCATCCACAGAGAGGTTCTGCGGAGGAGATCAGGGGCACAATTTCCTCACCGACCTCGATTTGGGGGAGAACATGTTTTCTAGGTTTAGACCAAAATCTGGTCCGAACATGTTTTCCTTGTTAATTTGATTTCTCCGGCGTGCATCAGAGCTTCAAAATCAACTTAGGAAAGTGTCATTTCTCTTCTATCTACACCTATTTGATTTTAGTTTGCTTATATAAATTGAAGGTGTGAACATTGGGTATTTGAAGAAGAGAAATGATGAATACTGAAACAATTTGTAGATCTGGAACAAAAAGAGTTGATGAAGAAGAGAAGTTTCAGTTACAGGCCTTTCCAGAAAAAAAGAGAAAGATTAAAGAAATTAAAGTAATAGAAAAAATAATGAATTTCTAAAAATTAAAACAAAAGAATTCTTAAAAATAAAATAATTAAATTATTTTAACAAAAATGATTAAAAAATAATTAAATTTGATTTATTAAAATTTTAGATTTTTAAAAATAGAATTGTAATAAAAACTAAAATTAAATCTAATATAAAAAGGAAAACTATTAATTAAAGATATAAAAATCATTTATGAAAATTAATAACAGAAAAGAGAATTTAAGAAAATTGATTTTATGAAATTAATGATTTTTTAATTATAAATAATTAAAAGAAATTATTTTTTAATTATTTATTTATTTCTTTAATTTTATTTATTAGTTAAAAGGTTAAAAATTGTATTTTCCCTTGTAGAAGTCAAAGGGTTCAAATGTTAAGGGCAAAATGGTAATTTCACTTTACCCTTAACAGGCACATGGGTCACATGCATAATAGAAACGGAATATTCCGTCTGTTTTTCTAACAGAAGCCGGTGGACGAAACTTTAGTGTAGCCACACGGCGTGGAGAAAACTTTGTGCATCCATGAGTTTGTGGACGAAACTTCAGTGTAGTTTTGAACAATTAACCCTATAGCCTTTGTTGTGAATTTGTGTTTCAATGTCATGGGTGTTTTATCCTTATAATACATCTTGCTACCAAAATCGGACCGAAGTTGCATTGCTGTTATAACATATAAAGAAGATATCCACTTCTACTTTATTTTTTGCCTCCTGTATTTTATCCCTTGATACAAAAGATATTTTATTGGTAACTTGTTTCTCCTTAAGAATTTTCTATTCAAACTAAGTTTAAGAAAATTTGCAGCATAACAGTTAGTCATTTTCGCAAATTCAAGTAAGAAAAACATTTTGTTACACACAATCTTTGATATATATGTAAAATGAAGGTTAGCATTCAAACTAGTTACTTGTGGTAACAACTTTAAGTAAAAATATGGAGTAGGACTTCACACAACTGTGTAATCAACTTGACCAACTTCACTGCTCATGAGCAAAAACCTCCCAACAGGCTCCATCTTTTCGATAAGTCTTGCTCTTAATCAGAATGCAAGCAATCCACTTGGTTCCCCTGGGGTCAATTGTTCTGTTATACTATTATTTGCTACACTCTTAAAATTGTAGCATATTGATGCATACAGAGTTGAAAGAAGGGCAAACTCTTAAAAATAGTTATTGGTGGGTTTTAATTTTCCTGGTTTTGTATCTTACACCTAGGTGACTGATACCAACTATTCATAGTTTGTCCATTCTCCGTTTGGTCAGTGTAGTTACCATGCAAGCTCAACGTACTGCTCCATCTGATTTGCACTGTAAAGACAAGTTTCTTGTTGAGAGTACCGTCGTTGCTGCTTGGACAAATGAGGAAGACATTCCAACTGACACAGTGAGAATTTGTTTCTGCCGGCTGCTTTTTGTTTCTTTGCAATTATTTATTAGTTGGTTTTGCAGTTTGCAAGAGATGGCAAAAAATTCATTGAAGATAAGAAGTTAAGGGTGGTACTTGTTGATGCAACCACTTCCCCATCGTTGCATACACCCAATTCCCCATTGTTGAATACTCCCACGTCCCCATTGTTGCACTTGCATGCACCCAGTTCCCCATTATTGCACGTGCATCCACCCCGTTCCCCATTGAAGCATCCAGTGGATGGAGCTGGAAATGCACGTACACCTCCTAAGGTAACACATTCTATAATTTATAAACTTCTAAGATATAGTATTAAATAATACAGCCTTCCTTTGGTTTTACATCCTGAATTTAAGCTGTAGATGCAATGCAGTGACGGGACTCATGTATATTTGTAGTGTACTAGTCATATCTGCATCCGTGTGTCAGCATTTAGCTGTGTAGCATAAATGGAAAATATAGGATGTTGGATCTCAGTGTATGCATGGTATGGTTATTTCAGTATGTAATTGAGCAAAGCTTATAACCGATGTGTGCCGCATAGAGTTTACGCTTCAGCTTACTGGTAACTAATCACTTTTCTATCATTCTTGGGCCAGATAATTGAGGATGCCAAAGGTCTAGAAATTGTTAACGATGTTGATGAGTTGGTAACACCCACATATATGTTCGAGCCAAAAACTTCCAAGGATATGGACAAATCAACACCAGAAACACCCACGGATATGTTCCAGCCAAGACCTTCCAAGGATATGGACAATTCAACACCAGAAACACCCACGGATATGTTCAAGCCAAGATCTTCCAAGGATATGGACAATTCAACACCAGAAACACCCACGTATATGTTCAAGCCAAGACCTTCCAAGGATATGGACAAAACAACACTAGAAAGACCCACGGATATGTTCAAGCCAAAACCTTCCGAGGATATGGACAAATCAACACCGGAAACACCCCGTGATATTTTCAAGCAAAGACCTTCCGAGGATATGGGCAAATCAACACCGGAAACACCTCAGGATATGTTCAAGCCTAAACCTGCCAAGGATATGGAGGGCTTTGGAAATAGTAAGGATGTGGATGATAAGTCAAGAGCTACAAAGGGCATGGAAATATCTGAAAATGCTATAGATGTATTCAGATCAACTCTTGATTCAAAGATGCCAAAGAATATGGCTGAAATAAGAGCTAAAAAAGCCATCGCGCGAACATTTGAGTTTATGGAGAGAATCAAACCCGGAATGAACGCTGAGAAATTTAAGCTGGCTCATGAACTTGGGGTTTTGAAGTCAAAGAACATTGTAATGGATACGAAGCTAAGAGAGGTCCTTTCTATACCCTATATCCTAGATTTCTTTGCTGATGCCTTATATTTAACGGTAATTTTAATTTGTGGTGTGGATTTCAGTTATTGACAAAGTTATTTGGAAGGATGCA
Source organism: Erodium moschatum (assembly GCA_036897745.1). Lineage (NCBI taxonomy): Eukaryota > Viridiplantae > Streptophyta > Magnoliopsida > Geraniales > Geraniaceae > Erodium > Erodium moschatum. Next base: position 4,480 of record JAYMSV010003275.1, on the reverse strand, counting down.
TGTAATTTTGCTTCATTAGTTGTTTGCGTTTTATTTATTTATTTTATTTTATTTTATGAATCATTGAATTGTGACTGATGCCATGTCCAAAGTTCTCTGGTACAAACTGTACTTTATCATGATCATGAAACTCTAGTTATTTCATGCTCCTTTTGGGTGAGATTACATTTAATGATCTATACATCATCCAAGTATGAGCAATTGCAAAATGTTCATCAGATCCTGTGGCAAGCTTTCTGTGTATATGTTGTTACTTACTCTCTTGAGGGTAAGGATAACAGTTTTATTGCATGGCCAAATTTGTGGAGTAAGTTCCTCAATGTCATATGTACTGGCAGGTCCAGATATTGTAATATCAAATTAACAATAATGTTGCTGACTCTTTATGTAATAGTAAGTAGTAATAACATTTGTTGGATTTATAGCAGGCTGAACATAACTTGAAGAAGCTGATGGAAGAGAGGAGCATAGTCAGTCGTGAGAAGGATAACCTTAAGCATGAAATAGTGAGTATATTTGTTCTGTACCATATTTTTCTTATTATCTTTATGACTTTTAAGGATAACTGTTATTTGGCCACCATAGTAAACCTGATCGGACTGATTAGCAAACTGGATAGGTAATTGGAGGAAAAGGAAATTATGATTTAGGCTAGGGATAATGGCAAAATGTACCTGTGATAAAAAAAAAAATTGCTGGTTGGTACCCTTTTCTTTAAATCGTTGTGTTGTGGTCCTGAACATATATTTTGTTACACTTTGTGTCAATTTATTCTAAAATGACGATTTCACCCTTGAAATTTTAAATTAGAAAGCAAAAAACAAGTACACAAAAATCATTTTTTTTTTGGTTTTCCAATTCTACTATTATAATCAAACTTTTCATTCTACTATCCTAATTGAGTTAATCAAATTCTTGACTTTTTGTTTTTAATTGAAATTTTCATGGAAAAAGTTGTCATTTTAGAACAATTTGACACAAAATATAACTTCAGGGCCACAACCCGCAACTATTTGAAGATAAATGTATGAACCTGCAAAAAGTCTATGGTATATGGTGCTTTTTTTGCCATTACCCTTTTAGGCTATACATGCATGATGCACTGTACTAGTATTTCTGATCGATTACGCGGAGTCTTCATAATTCTTACTGAATAGTTGAAAGTATGTGCTGAAGTATCATTGAAATGTGAAGCTTAAATATCTAAAACGCTTAAGCCGCTGTTCAGTTTGTTTTGTTCAAAATTTGTGGTAAAATGTTAGACTCCATATGTTGCAGTCTGTTGAACTATCTGGCTGGCAAGACTATCAACTGGTCTATACCCATCAATGAATCTTGATGCTTCTTTGTACTGCATGGGAAGCTTACAAATAAGTTGGATGCAACATTGATTCTAGTTGTCAAGTCATAGTAATTGGGTTATTATATTGTTTCAGGAGATATTGAGGAAGAGCAATGTGAGAAAGGTGGAGGTGGGGTTCACGTTCCTTAATGTTTGTTCGGTAGCTCTAATCAGTATGACATTTGGATACCTGATCGGCTTCTAGAGGAGAATGGGGGAGAGTCCTGATTGTGTTACTCGTGTTGGCAAAGCGGATTCATCTCTTTGAATAAAACGAGGGACATTAACAATTTGTTGAAGCAGATGCAGAAATCAGTCTCAAGTATTACAGTTTGTAGTCTGTATGTTAAAGAGAGTTTGTAACCTCTGTTGAACCACTTGTATTCTTTTCAAGAAAAGAAAATTGATATAATGAATAAAAAACAGAATGAACTTTAGTTCATTGCATGACGTCACATGTGTGCACAACTGTGGCGTTGGAAGCTAAGAATCGGATTCAATACCTTGCTTTTGCTTTTGCTTTTGCTTTGAGACCAACAAACATCCATATTCTGTTTATTTCATTTATATTTATATTTATATTTATATAGAGAGTCAGAAGAGCTCTTTCCAACCTATTTCTCTTTCGAAAATGGGATTGCTCATGAGTCTGATGGGAAGAGGTACTCGATCTTCATTCCGTTTCTACTTATTTCACTTTTCATAAATAAACAACTTTAATTTGAATTTTGTTTGTTTAGGGGTTCCATCAACGCAGATGCTCAATTTGGTCACCGGAAAATTGTACGAGCAGTTCATAGAGAAAGATATCAAGTCCCCTGAAGATTTCCACGTTGCCATTCTTGATATCTTCAAGTAATGAACAATTTTTCATTTTAATGGTTTATATACATGCATGTCATCATAACATGTAATTTGCAGCACTTTCAACTCTGCATTACCTGGGAAACATTTTGATGTACCAGCACGGCAAGAATTAGAGGTGGGTCTTAATTTGAAATAGGGATATATAGTAATTAGTAAGTAATTGAATTGATGATGAATGAATGAATGTGAAGGAGCTTTATGAAGAATTGAGAAAGGAAAGGGATGATGCGGCGAGGAGGAGTGTATTCAGTGAGTTCATGAAGAAGAAGATAGCGCCGAGCAAGGTGGACAATTTGACGCTTGTCGCCGGAGTGATAGCGCCGCCGGCAGCCATGGCCTTGAAGAGAGCGGGAGAGAACGGGCCGCAGGTGGGAGGCATCAAACGCATACCGGATGTTGTATTCGTGCCCACTGCAACAATCCTCACTCTCGTCTCTGTCAAGATTTCAAGAAGGATGTTTGCTCACACACCAACTTAATTTATTACTTTATACACATCTAAATATCTATATATATATGTACATTTTTCATATGTCCAACTTTATCATAAAAGTGTATGATAAACAAATTGTTCTTACGGATAAACAATATTAATTACATATCAGTTCAATCTACGATGAAGAGGAATATAGGGAAAGGTGATACACCCGAAAGGATCAACCCAACGACTTACACGGGATAAAAAACAATCCTAAGATAACAAAGGCTCTCTAGAGTTAAACTAAAAACAAGAAAGAAAGAAACTAGCTGAGATCGACATGAGAAACAATCACCCAACAAGGTCATTGCCCCAAAACCTTACCCTCACGATTAAACAAAGTAAATAACACTCATTCGTTGATTGAAAGGGAAGGTGACACACAAACAATTCATCCACCTCTTGAAACTTTGCTACGCCATCACCAGCCACTGTGAATATATTCTCAATTTCTTATATAACAAAGTGTTGATCATATTTTCTGTATCCTATCGAATGTGCGAGTCAATAGGCTGAAACCGCTTCTCAACCAAATAATCTCAGACTTACAAGGAGCTTTTATCTCAAGTAGATGTATACGGGACAATATACTCATTTCTTTTGAAATTATTCACTACCTGCCCATCAAGAGGCAGGGGATTACAAGATTTATGCCTCTTAAACTGGACATGAGTAAGGCTTATGATCAGATGGAATGAGATTCATCCTTACTATCATGCACCGCTTGGACTTTTCTGAAAAATGGATATCTCTTTTATCAGCATGAATGCAAACAGTTACATACTTAATTACGTCAGGGGGCGCTTGTAATCTCGCATATGTTTTTTGCACATGACTGCTACATTTTCTGCCGTGTTGTTCCAGCTGAAGCTCGTGCCATTCGGACATCTTGCGTGTCTGTGGGGATCTGTTGGGCCAAGCACTCAACCTCCAAAAACCGTCAATTTTCTTTAATACTAACACAACCTCTGCTACTAGGCGAGAATGTTGTGATATCATGTCTATCGAGGAGTCTTCCGACTAGAGTGATTTCTTTTATCGTCTTTGTACCGCTCTCCGTCAGGCCAGATCTGATACCTCATTACCTGGTATTGTTTTGGTGATACCAATCTTCCCTGTTTGGGTAGCTGCCTGTTGTTGGCCTGCGGCGAGTTACCGTGTTCAGTAACTGAGGGTGGGGTGAGGGGCAGCTCTTAGCCTCTGGTGAGTAGTCTCGCCCTTTTGTTGGCTTCGTTTGGCTGGTGTTTTTTGAACACATGTTTTAGTGGTATTGACCATTGCCTCCCTTTTCGGTGGCCGGTAGAGGTGCATGAAAGTAAGGGTATGGTTTGGGTCTCGTAACGGTTCGGTGATGGTCGTGATGGCTTAGCGGCCTCGCGGTGACTAGCTTCGACGGTGCACTGTGGTTAGGCGAGCTTAGACGTTCGATGCTTGAGGCGGCATGACATGGTCCCGAGGAGTCGTCTATGTGGTGCTCGATGCCAATGTGCTCTTTTCCGATGTTGTTTTAGGGTTTATTTTGGGTAAATTACATCTGACTACCCCGAGCTATACGCGTTTAACGATATACTACCCCAAAGTTTTTCGTAACGTTTACCTACCCCGAACTAACCAATAATTACGACGTTACTCCCTTTCCGTCCATGGCTGTTAATTTTTTTTGTAAAATGACGAAACTACCCTCAAATGTTATCCAAATTTACAGTGTCATACCACTCAAACCCTAAAATAATTAAAATAATTTTTTGAAACCTTTCTACTTATTAGTAAAAAATAATTGAAAATCATAAAAA
>JAYMSV010003274.1:0-10077 GCA_036897745.1 Erodium moschatum | reverse complement strand
CCAATAAGTTTCATTTGCAACCATCAGCTGCAGCTGCTGTCTGTGAAAATCAGCCAAGTGTAGGAGGTGACATGAAGCAGCTTGAAGGTCAATTAGCAAGAATTTTATCAGCCAATGATTGTACAACTTTGATAAATGTATTTAATGTTATTCACTGATATCGTAGATGCAATCGTCAAGGCACTTGTTGAGAGTATGGTTTACTCAAAGGAAAACATTGACGACAATCTTCTTGCCTTGATCCGTAGTGGAAAAACGGTACTACTTTATTTGAAGTTTCCTTTCTATTGGAAGATAAAAAGAGCTAGGTTTGATAAATATAGTTTACATTTGCGGTTTTGCTTAAGGATCCAGTCAAGTTATTCAGCAAGATCATGTCAAACTGTTTGGAGGAACATCTTCAAAACAAGCTTGCCGAGGTGAGTTTGTTTGAATTCATGAAGTAAACGTTGCATAAATTTATTAATGTTTTCTTGGTTGCTAACAGCTGAAACCCGAGTTTGGAGGCTGTTTGAAAGAAAGAAATAAAAGTCCACGCCTTTAGAGGATTTAACTTCTGTTAAAACTTCTAAGGTACATAATTTTGTAGTCATTATATAAATTGCCAAGAATATTGTTTTTCCTCAGTCTGAAATCCCTCTCTTTATGCTACAAGACTCATGGAACAAGTATGCTACACGAAGTGTTTTTATTACATTTTGTACCTCCTAAATCAAGTGCTTTTATTGTGCAAATGTGAACCTTTGGAGTTTTACACTCGCCAACTTCTCTCAAAGTTTTGACTGTTCAAAAGTCGATACACAGTCCTATTAAATTCAAAGCCTTACCCTTTTCAAAGACTAGTTTGGTTGTTATCATGTTTCACATTTAATTTAACTTTATATATATCCTACAGTCTTGTAGGGCATGCTTAAGAAAGGACAACTGCAGTCACAGGCGTCTATTTCAGATGCAAGAAAAAGAACTCATAGTAAGCATTTTTCTTTTCCGCCCACTAAAGTTTGTATGACATGTAATTTAATAAAAACTTTGGACAAGATCACATTGTAATTTAATTCATTTTTCAGGATCTCAAGGACTTGTTGTCAAGAACAAAGAGGGAGTTCGAAGACTTACAGTCCCAGTTGGATAGAGATCTGAAAGACTTGGGTATGCCACAACCAATAAACACTGTTCCTTTTGTTCAATAACTTAAGTGTTTCAGTAACTTTTTTTTTAAGTTTGAGTTTTCTTGGAGCTTCAGGGAATCAGGTACAGGAGATGTCTACTGCTGCTCTTGGATATCAAAGGGTAGTGAAAGAGAATAGGACTTTGTACAACATGGTTCAAGATTTGAAAGGTTAGTTTACTTCCAAAATTAATTACATTCTCCATCAATTGTTAAATATATTGATCTATTCTGATAACATTTGCAGGAAATATTCAAGTGTACTGCAGAATTAGGCCTTCATTCAGTGCTGAAACAAGATATGTAATAGACTTTGTCGCTGAGGATGGTTCACTTATGATTTTGGACCCCTCAAAGCTCCGAAAAGATGGGAGGAAACTTTTTCAGTTCAATCGAGTGTTTGGTCCAACTGCCACCCAAGGTATGGTATTGTTCTTCCACCCATCTGTTTTAGAAGCTTTTATTTTAGGTATAATATAATCTCATTAAAGTACAATAAAATAGTCACATTTTCACTTATGTACTCTAGTTTATAAATTTTTTCCCTCAACTACACTAACACTCCCAAATTGTCTCACTTGACTCTATTTTTGATAATAAATGACAAAAATACCCTTACAACAATTTAGGAAATTCAGGCAAATTTTCTGTAGCAATAACATTTTTGTTTTGAAAATTAATGAAGGGTATTTCTGTCATTTATTGCCAAAATAGAGTCAAATGAGAAAATTTGAAAGTTTAATGTAGTTGGGGGATAAAATTTGGAAGCAGTATAGTTAAGTGAGAAATGTGACAAGTTTATTGTACTTTTGTGAGATTATCCCTTTATTTAATGGTTAATCCGATCCTCTTTTTGAATACCCTTTTATCCTAGATATGATATTCAATGACACTCAACCATTGATACGGTCTGTAATGGATGGTTACAATGCATGCATTTTTGCGTACGGTCAAACTGGATCCGGTAAAACCCATACCATGGTAAGCTTTTTTTTTGCCTCTTTAGCTGAACTTCTGAAGTTGATCAAATCATGTGGGATTTCAGTATTCGCCCATTAATGTTTAGAGTTTGAACTGGCATTTGTTAATGGTGACAGAGTGGAGCCTCAGATGGGTCAAGTAAGGACATGGGGATTAATTATCTTGCGCTCAATGCTCTGTTCGAGATGTCTTGTCAGAGGAAGGACATTGTAAGTTATGAAATTCATGTTCAAATGGTTGAGATATATAATGAACAGATCCGAGACCTTCTCAGAGAGGATTCATTGACCACCAAATATCCTTTTATATTATGTTTTTTACCTTAACAGTACAAAGTGTAGGAGGAATGCTTTACTTGTTACTGTTCTTGATTTATTAATATGCCTCTTGTAATCTTAACCATGCACAAATTAGAGATACAGAGCTGTACTAGTGACAACAGCTTGGCTATTCCAGATGCTACAATGCATTCTGTGAAATCCACAGCTGATGTTCTCAGTCTAATGAAACGCGGTGAGGTGAATCGTGCTGTCAGTTCCACTGCAATCAATCACCGGAGCAGCCGTTCCCACAGGTAAGTTTTATGGAGAGTGTATCATGGTCTTTAGATAAATGAATCGAATCAAGTGGTAATTGCAAAAAACCACCCGAGTTATTCACTTTTTTGCAAATCGTAGCCCTATTCTTTGATAACGGCAAAAAAGTATCATGGACTTGTCTTTTTGTTGCACTTTGTATCATTTTTTCTAAAATGATGATTTTGCCCTTGAAATTATAATTTTCAAAAAAAATGATAAGTAAAAAACATAAAACCCGTCATTTTCTTCATCTTCTATCGTACAGGGAGGAAAATTCTGGAATTTTGTTTTTTATACATAAAGATTCCAAGGGTATAATCGTCATTTTGAAACAAATTGATACAAGGTGTAACAAATAGACAAGTTCAGAGTTTTTATTTTTCCATCATCAAAAAAGAGGGCTATGTTATGCAAAAAGTGAATAGCTCAGGTACTTTTTTTGCAACTATCCGTTGAAGCAACTTGAGAGATAAGCTATTTCTTGAAACTAAGCTGGCGCTTTTACATGTTTGCAGTGTCTTGACTGTTCACGTGCATGGTAAAGAAGGGTCTGGAAGCATTTGCCGGAGTTGCCTTCATTTGGTTGACCTTGCAGGAAGCGAAGGTGTTGACAAATCAGAAGTCACCGGAGATAGGCTCAAGGAGGTGCAGTATATTAATAAGTCCCTTTCTTGTTTGGGAGATGTCATTACAGCCTTGGCCCAGAAGAGTTCTCACATCCCTTACAGAAACAGCAAACTCACTCTCCTCCTCAAAGATTCATTAGGGGGACATGCTAAAACCTTAATGATTGCTCATATAAGTCCAGAGGAAGATTCTTTTGGGGAGACAGTTAATACCTTACAGTTTGCTCAAAGGGTATCAACTGTTGAACTTGGTGCCGCACGTGCAAACAAGCAGAGCAGCGAGGTCATGCAACTCCAGGTACAGGTAGGCATATATAGTCAGTTGCAAGGTTTTTTGTTTTCAACATCCACTAAATTAGGTGTATCAAAGCATTTGGTCTCAAGACCTTGCTTATGTACAAGAGTGCTCTAAATTTTTTTTTAGTGATCCCACCTTGATAGAAGCTCAAGAAGGGCTGAATAGAGATAGAGAGGCCCAAAGGGCTGGATAGAGAGAAACCGAACAGAAGTCGGGAAAAAAAAGAGTAGAGTACTATTGTCAGGACCCAAGTCCAAAACCTAAGTTCAAGTGTTTGACCAGTTGGACAAGCAAACTTTAGTCAGCTGCAAGGTTATTTTGTTACATTGACATAATGTTTTTTCTTCCTTGACCAAAAAATGTAGGTTGCGAGCCTTAAAAAGGCACTGGCAAGCAAGGAAACTGATGAGCAAACCCCTCCACATACCCAAAGATCGAGTGTGGAGAATTTGAGCAGCGTGAAGAGTGAGAGTACAGTGAAACGGAGTGTGCACCTGGATAAAACAAGATCTCCTTGTGCAGTAACTGTCAAAACTCCTCCGCGTGCCCCAAGGTTAAGCATTGAAAATCGAAGTGCTATGAAGAGTAGTGAAAAATCTCCTTGTGCAGTAACTGTCAAAACTCCTCCGCGCGCCCGAAGGTTAAGCATTGAAAATCGAAGTGCTGTGAAGAGTAGTGAGAAGGTTGTAAATCTTGATAACAGAAGACCGAAAACCCCATCTGGGCCAACTGCAGAACAAGTCCGGGTAGTGGGTTCCATCAGTGGTAGTGCCACAGTGAATGTGTATCAACCAAAGGCTCAGTGTAGTTCAGCCTATAAAAGACGAGTGATAGAAAGAGATGGAAGACCACAAATTTCTTCTATTCAGCTTCCAAAAACACCTGAACCACAGATAAGTACCAGAAATGAGGTTCAGGTTACAGAGCCCATTTTGACAGTCAGCACGAATAGAAAAGTTGGTTCTCAAATAAGGAAGTCTTTGAGGACCATTGGGAGATTGATTACTGGTTCTGAGAAGAGGTATGATGCTAATTAGCTTATGCATATTTGAATGAACATTGTCCAATCTCAAGCTTTCTGCAGGAACCAGCAGAAGATAATGGAAGAAGCCCAGCAGCAGTCCAAGGCTGATATAAAGTCACCAGTTTCAGCAAATGTACAAAGGAGGCAATCACTAACAGATCTTCGCTTGGGGGAAAGCAACCTGATGTTTGTGAGTAAACAAAGCGATTCTTTCTTGTATTTTCTATAGTGCTGGGATCTGAATTTCCTTGTGTTTTTCCTTTTCTGATAGATGCAAATGGCAGTAGGCCTCCCAAGACTCCTCCATCAACCAAGAGGTGGCTCTAGACCTTTCATAAAGCCGTTAAAACAGCTGCTTTGTCCCTCAAATAGATTTAGGCCCCCAAATATTTATGTACATAACAATTCAATTTAATACATGATTTTTTTGGGGTACATTTTTCTTTGTAACTTTTCCCTCTATTATATTTTGTATAATTTACTGTGTATAGGTCGATGTTGTCCACGGCTGTAAAAAGACATTATCTTTTGTCTACGCTTTTAAGGTGCATAAAGTATTGTTCACTATCATCTGTTAGAAAATTGTAATTGTCCACAAACTATTAAATGCATTATGACAAGACCAGGTGATATGCTAGCCGGGTAACTCCTCACCTCCCGGCTATACAATCGCACGGTCCTTGCCGATATCATGAAGGATTTCTGGAGTGTGTAAGACCTAGTGGTTAGACCTATCGAGTTCTTCTTTCTGTCAGCGGAAGACAAGACCAAAGTATAGGCATCCAAGTCGTGGGTCTTCCACGAGGTGCTAGTGGTTTTGTCAGATATCACCCCATATGCATCCGATTACCATCCTATTTACTCACACACCCTTGTGGGTGAGGGCGGAAAATATACTTATCAGCGATATGAATCAGAAGATCGTGGTCCGGATCGGTAACCTCTTATGAGCATGTTTGGATGAGGACAACGAGGTTGTGTTCTTGCTTCGAGTTGCTCCTCCTTCGCCGGATTCGTGCCTCCATTTCACATACCCTGACTTCAAATTCATCCATAGCTCGATCACAAAAACGAGAGAGAAAGTAACAATTTGGCTTGTGGGCGTGAAGTATGAAGTGTTGACAACACAAAATTGTTGGGGTACTATAAACATCTTTTCTCATTTTTTAATTAATTTTTGAAAAAAATATCCGTTAGCAACCAATGATAGTTGAATTTTGTTTTACATGATTACTGATTGTTCTAACAAGGAAACATATGCATTAAACTTGTAGTGTTCAAGAAACCCAAATTAGTGTTTCATTTGTGATTAATAAAGTTAATGTTTGATTTTTGTTACATGAGATTTTTATGTTTATACCTAAACAAATGTTATTGATAATTCACACATTTATTGCAGATACAGAGGTATTGAACATCTTGGAGTATTATTTACCAAAAGAAAAGTTGTGTACAAACAAGTAATCTATTTGCAATTTGGGGTTTTAAGAATCTACAGCCCACATATCAACAATCAAAGAATTGAAAACTGACACAAAACATTGGAATTGGGATTGGGACTGCACTTATTGGGGATGGCCATTCTTGTGCATTTTGGAGGTGTAGTGATGAGCTCGAACCAGCCGCTTCTGAAATCTTACAAGGTTTAGCCTCACATTTTGCCTATCAAGATAGATCTTCTTGGTGACTTCCCATCCCTTCTTGGCCACACTCTCCGGCTCTGTAAGAACGGGATCATCTTTATCATACTCATCGTACAAAGAGCTCTCTCTTGGAACAATCTTGTACCCTACATACTTCAGACCAAGCTTCACTGCAGGTTCCCCGTAATAAGTCTCCGCGGCCCACACAGTGCCAAGAGGAACCACTTGTATGAACACAGAGCCAGGCTTCATAAACAGAAAATGGGTCATGGCAGCTCCATGGACACCAACCATAACATCGCTTGAATTGAGAACCCGATACACCTTTGCCAATTCAGTTGTGGGGGTAGGCCTCAAGACTTCAACTCTAAACCCAATTTTCTCAGCCAATCTCACCAATGAGTCCTCATTTAGCAATGCTCTAGACCCGTTTCTTGACAAGATAACCAGTTTGGGTTTGTGCAGTGAGTGCAGCTCTTGGGCTTTGAATCTCAACACAGGTTTTGAATTTGATGACGGGGAGTGGGAAAGTTTCTCTCTTTCCCTCCTTTCTCTCGCCTCATCTTCCATCAAACCTTTGATTCTTGGCCAATAGGCTTTATCCAGAAGATTCCTGAAATCAACAATGCTTTCATTACCCTCCATCAATGAGGAGTCCACAGTAAGCTCATCGTGAATCCTCATACCAACAATGGCCTCAGGGAATCAATGAGTTCTCTTGTCTCCATAGAAATCTATCGGGGGATGTTCTGATAGACGAGAAAGGATATCTCCATACTTTGTAACCCACCAATCATGGTACTCAACTATTACAAACACAACCTTCTTCTTGAGATGCTGTGAAGTAATGTACAAAGGCAAAATCCCATCATTGAACTCGTGATAAACATTACAAGTATAGCCTCCGGTGGAGAAGAACACTGCTGGGACATCATGCTTCACATCACACCGGGGAGACTTGTAGTTCCTTGAGACAAGGTGCAATTCAGAAATGGTGTCCATCACACTGGTCTCCCATTTCCGGGTATATGGTCTAATCTTTTCGTGTTGGAGCTCCTCCTCATTGGCTCCTTTGACTTCCTCTGCCATACCCGGGCCATAGCTCATGTAGTCATTTTCTTCTCCTGGGATGTGAAGGAAGAGTGAGTGGGACGAGGATTGTGTCCTCACATCCCCTTTCATGAAGCAGATATCAGAACGGATACTGCTTCTGTCACAACATATAGTTCCTGTCATTGACATCAAATTTACAGTCAATTACTCAATTATCAGTGCCATTACAGAGTGACTCTTTAGTTTGAGCAAAGTCAAGAATCTTTTTACACTTCAAATCAAGAGAAGTGGTAAATTCCTGTACAGGGGATTGATGGGAACTCATCAACCTACTGTTTGATGGTTTCTGATCATACCCAGTATTTATAAGAGTTGAACAATCAAAATTAAAGTGCTATGGAGCTGGAGCTCCATCTCCATCCATCATTACCTGAACCAATCACCCCAACAAATTCATTTTTACTCCCCAACTAAAATTCCAATTTCATTTCTTCTCCACCTATAGCAGCTATCAGATTCTTGCACAATCACTCACCTACCTATTATCCACTATGTAGATACTATTTGATTGAAACTTGAGGATCAAAGGGAAAGCAAAAAAAAGCAGCTAGGGAAGATAAAGGTGGTGCTCTCTCTGACCCAAAACAATCAAAAGTGAAAAACAAAAAAAACAAAAAAACAAGGGAGAAAACAACAAAACACTGACCATTAGAGGCTGAGGAACACATAGGAACATTTACATCAGAACCAGCAACATGGTCTTCATTATCTCCTCCAAAAGAATCTGCAAAAAAAACAAAATAAGCAAACATAAAAACAACCCATGCCAAGACAGAAATTAAGAAGAGAGGAATAGGAGCAAAAAAGAAGGGTTACCCAGAATAGAACTGAACAAGTGAGGTGCTAAGATGAGGGAGCAAGAGAGAGCAGAGAGAAGAAGGAGAGAGAGGAGCTTAGGCCTGGACCTCTTGCAGCAGTATCTAGAGTTGCCACATTCCAGAATCAAGGTGGTGCTCTGAGACTCCTCATCTTCAGCACCACCTTTCCTCAGCGCCTGGTACTTCCTCAGTAGCTGGTACCTCTGATTGTGCACCATTTCTTGTGCTAAAGCTTCGACCTTTCTGCCAAACTTTTCAAGCTCGGCTGTTTTAGAGCTAAACCAAGGCGCTCAAAAGGCTCAAAAGAGGTGGGTTTTACTTCTCTTCTCCTTTTACTTTCTCGGGGTTGGGTTTTCTTGTGGAGCTAATCTTTGTCTTCTTTTTAGAGAGAGAGAGAAGGATGCTTAATGGGTACAGCTCTAATTCATTCTTTTGAGAGAGAGAGATTATATATATATATATATGTGGAGCTATGGCTGCTTTGTGTTTGGTGAGGAGGCAAGTGGAAATGGAGCAAGCTCGAGCTTCTGGGTTATGGACACCAATGGAGACTTGGAATTTGTCTGGGAATCCAAAGCAGTCAGAGGAAGGAGGAGGCCAAGCCTTGTCTTCTTTAATACTGCTATGAGTTTAAGGTGTTCTGTCTTTTTTTGCAGTCAAATGCGTGCTTAATAAAGAGGGGAGCTTTGTCACCCCACGCGCTCCTCATTCGCGTGTTTGCTTGCGTGACCAATTTTTTCTCTGTTTTGTGGTATTCAAATTTTATTGTATTTTAATTCGTTGTTATTCAAAAAGAACTATAATTACGAAGAAATTTAACGTTGTATAGTGCGCTATGTTCTCTTGAATCTTGGTGGAGAGCTTTCCTCCAGCCGGTCCTAGTTTATTCTGGTGGTTGCAATGTTGTTTTGGTGTTTTGATCCGACCATCTCTCAATCCCCCACCAGTCTTTATGTTGTCACAATCACTCTCTTTCTTGTCCTCATTATCGGTCTTATCTGCTCCACTACATTAGCCACGATTATGGTATTAAGGATCGCGGAACTCATATCAAGCACAGTCGTTATAACGATATGGTCTCCCTCATGGTCACTATCGTTGTCGCCGCCTCTAAATCATCCATCATCAAGGGGCCCATCCACATCGTCCCGATATCGACCCTCGATTCGATCACCGCCTCTATCTACGCTGGAGCCTCCTTCCTTGCCTCCAGTTCAGCAAACAACGGTGACATGGTCCCCGCCTTTGCCACCGCCGCCACTAGGATCCCCTCCCCGATCTTCGGCCCAGTCGATTTCACCACCTCTATCTTTACCGTATGTGTCCCTGTTCCGCCTACTTTCCCTGATGAACGTTACCTTCTTCAGGGATTTTAGCCACGTTGGGGCGAACGCGAGGCCTTCCAAGCAGCCTCGCGGGTCTCCACGAGGACCCTCTGGCATCACGGGGTGCAGTAGAGGAAACACACCCTCGCCCAAAGGAACATACATCCTCTGTTCCTCGGCCTCCTCTGTTCCCTGACATACTCCTTGAACGATTGTTACGACACAACATGTCAGTTCAAGTCGAGACGAAGATAGTTTACTGGATCTTTTGCGCATCACAGTGTATGAATAGGGACTCATCCCCTAGTTTTCTCCATGGTAATATTGGGCATATTGTCGTAGGATCAGTGTTTCGAGCGTCATCGGAATTGTATCTCATCTTACTTTTACTTCCACATTTTGTACGATCCTCTTGATCCTTTCTTTTTGACACGAGGAAAACCTGCCTAATAAATTAGGCAAATTAGTCCTCGCGGTACGGCAGTGTACCGGTCAAAGTAATA
>JAYMSV010003273.1:0-10078 GCA_036897745.1 Erodium moschatum | reverse complement strand
GGCACATGTTCGTGTTTTCCGTCCAAAAACAGATGGCGTAAGCATTTGGGTACTAATTTGATACATAAAGTTTCGTCAGGGTACTCATCTGTCACAAACTTTCGCCAGGATACTCGGATGAAAATGAAGTTTCGCCAGGGTACCCGGATGAAATTTACCCTTAAAATAATATTAGGTTCACTCCAAAAAGAGAGGCCAAATATTTTTAATTAATTATTAAAATAAAATGTAACTTATTGTTAAGAGGCATTTTTCGATCGTCCCGGACTTGCAATTCTTCGATCCGATAACAGCTCCATAATACCGAATCTAGTTTCGTAGAGAGCGTCGCCGGGACTGACCGGTGAAGAAAATGGCGTTCGCCGATGTTCCGATGGACGAGAAAGCAAAGAGAATGAGAGATCTGTTATCGAGTTTCTATTCACCAGATCCTTCAGTACCTTCCCACACTTCTTCCAGATACGCCACTCTTGACACCATCGACACCAGCTCGTTCGATCCTGTTCAGTACATGAACCTCCTGGTGAGCTCCTTCTTCAATGGTCCATTTTATTTTAATGTGTATATCCATTTCTGTATATAATTCTATTAGAAAAGAATTTCTACATGGCATTGATGATGCATGAGAGAATTTTATTGCGAAATGTTGAATTGAGCTGAACCCTGTATGTAGAAAAATCATTAATTTTACCGCCAAATCTGTTAATTTTTTGTATGCTCTGAACCATCTATTATTGAACATGCACATACACTGCACCTGAGAGGCTGAGATTATACTCGCGTTGACTAAAATATGATTCACCCTTTGATGCCAAAAGCTTGCTTGTAGTCTGTTAATGGATTGACAAGCCATTGCCCTTTTGAATCCAATCCCCATATTCTGGAGTAATTTACAAAGAAATATGTGTGTAAAAAAATTTGCCCTAGCAATTTAGATTTGTGTAGTGGGGGAGGAAGACAAGAAGCTCAGAGTATCCATTTTGGGATGCTTAAGCAAAATCTTCCATGTGATTATTTTCATTTTATTATCTGGTTGGGCACTCCTATCCTCCCAACCATTATTGGTATGAAATAAACCAAACTAACCTTAGTTTGATGATATCCTTAAAACATATATTGTGGTGTAATTTTTCTGTTTTCGTCATATTCTGAACTTTTCTCTTAAATGTTCATATGTTAATCAATCAATAGTCTTGTCTTGGAACCCACATCAGAATATTTGATCCCTTACACATGCCCTGAAATATGCAGGTCCAGAAGTCAAATTTAGAAGGTCTTCTGCAGCGACATGTTGAGATGGCGGCGGAGATCAAAAACATTGACACAGACTTGCAAATGTTGGTCTACGAGAATTATAACAAGTTTATTAGTGCCACAGATACGATTAAAAGGTAGTCATTTGCATTTAAACATTTTCATGGCTGACCAACTACCATGAAAAATATTATGCTTGATATAACACCTGCGTGGAACAGTAAAAGGAACAATTTTGATTTTTGTTCTCCGTGACAGAATGAAAAATAACATAATGGGCATGGAAGCAAATATGGAACAGCTCCTTGAGAAGGTGTGTGTGCATGCACGTTTTTCATCATAAATTTATCAACTATCTGGTTTCAGTGGGAGGGGATAACTTTTAGTAGTATCTTAAAGAGTCATGTTTACTTTCACCCATCATTGCAGATAATGTCAGTTCAATCCAGGAGTGATGGGGTGAACACTTCTCTTATTGAAAAGAGAGAACATGTGGAGAAATTGCATCGCACGCGGAATCTTCTGCGCAAAGTTCAGGTATATAATATCTCTTTGGCCCTATTGTCTGCAGTCCCCATGACACGCTTCAGTAGAGTTTAATTGATCTTGCAACAGATTCACATGTTTATCATATGAGTAGTGCTGATTTTATGTTGGTTAAGCAAAGTGTATGGTATCTTACACGTTATATTTAATATTAAATTTCAACTGTTCAAGCATCATTGGTCTAATGTTGAGGTTGTGGGTTCAAATCTTACTGGATATGGGTGGGGAGGGATTAGGGGAAAGGCGAGAGCTACCTCCTGTGTAGCTCACGTGGCCCCTTTTTTTTCCAAAAAATTAAATTTTATCGAGTACTGCCTAATTCTATTCAAATCAATTTCCTATCACTTTTAAAGTATTTGGTTCTCATTATAATTAACCGTACTTTATGTTCTATATTTTTTATGATTGGTTGTTTTCTGATCACTGCATGAATTAACATATTTCATATTCTGTATAAAAGTGCAGTTCATATACGATCTACCCACTAGACTTGGGAAATGCATCCAAGCTGAAGCCTATGCTGATGCAGTCAGATATTATACTGGAGCAATGCCAATCTTAAAGGTAACCCTACTTGAATTTCATCTGTTTTCAACCAGGCACATCCTTCTGTTATTCTCCTTTACATTTGGACTGGGGTATGATATTATTTGGTCTGTTGAATCCCGCCCATGAAAGTAAAATGTTTCTGTGTTCTTTCCCCCCTAGGAATATGGAGACTCTTCATTCCAGGACTGTAAGCGAGCGTCCGAAGAAGCAGTAGCTACAATCACAAATAATTTGCAGGTATACTATTTTTTTCCTCTCTCCTGGTTAACATTTCTGCAGTTAGAGATGCTCCCTATATACTAGTAATATTTCTAAATGTCATATGTGACCATCACTTATTTGAGTCCTCATCTGTACTGTAAAGCAGTAGGCTGTAGGAAGCAAAATGTATACTGAGATTCTATAAAATCCATTATGAAAGTTGTGCTGTATATACTAGATAGAGGGGTTGAACCTCTGGAGTGAGATTTTTCCAACGGCAATTCAGGTACACACAAGTTTCTGGTGCAATGTAATGGGGATGGGATTCCTAGTCATTCAATCCACAGTGTGGAGTTATGACAGACAATTGTGACTTCTTAGCCTGTTGAATTTTTGCCCAATTAGTTCTGGATCTTTACTTATGACTAGACATTTGTAGAACTTTGTATTTCTTCATTCTGTTGGACATGTCATGAAATAGTTAATGCAGCATTGCAATGGCATGATGTCTAACTTATTCCCTATCATTTATGATATTGCTATCCATAAAGCTCTCTCATGTATATTGGCTACTAATTTTTGTACAGGAGAGGTTATTCTCAGACTCGGAATCCATACAAGCAAGGGCTGAGGCTGTGCTGCTTCTCAAGCAGTTGGATTACCCGGTTCGTAGTATACATTTGGGTCAGATTACCTTTTTAGTTGTTAAGTACATCTAAAAACAACTTAATCATCTATCATTGTAAATTACATAGTCAACAATTTGGCTAATAACTATGCTGATAGAAAGATGGAAACAATCCATTATTCTCTCAGAATTTTATCATGCTTACAGTTGTAGTATATGCTGCATAAATACGGGGTTTCCTTCATTCAACCTAAAGTTATTTACATAACTTTGTATATCCTTTTGTGTGTTTGCCTGCTGTACTGACTTTCACTATGTGTTTGCCATATTTTGGCAGGTGGACAGCTTGAAGATAAAGCTTCTAGAAAAGTTAGAACAATTCCTTGCAAACCTTGTACTCACATCTGGAGAAATGAGCAATGATTCTGTAAATTGTGATGATCCTTCTGTAAAAGTTTCTGACTCAGTCTCTCCTGCTCAAGATGTAAGTGCAAAAGAAATAGCTTGTCTTTGAATGGTACTACATCAAAAGAATACAACTTTGTGTCTGGTCTACAACTCCTGGTTGACGCCCAACATTGCCTAAATGTAAAACTACTTTTAACTCATGGAAATGAGGTTCTAACTCAGGCCAAACTTCATTTACCTTTCCAAGTCAACATATTATTTTTAAAATTTGTCACAGGGAAATTACTTGCAGGGAGGATGAAGATGGCAGCTGGCATAAAAAGGAAAATACCGTGGTTGGGTACATATATTAATGATATCATCTGTAGACAGTTTTTGCCAATCAACTTTCCTACTTATTGTTATTACTATTTACAACACCAGGGAGTGCCCCTATTTATTTTACGAAAAAGTGGGTAAAATCTATAAAAAAAGGGAGAAGTCAAAGTTGCTTCTTTAAGTTACATTTAGTTCCTACTTTCTTGCTACCAGATACTGATCCATAATTCATCACAATTTTTTCGTATCTCAGGCTTCTATTCATGAATTTGCGGAGGCTGTCCGTGCATATCGAGAGATATTTCCCGATTCAGAAGTACAACTTATCAGACTTGCACATGACTTGGTTACAAAGTATGAGAGTATCTTCATTATTTGAAATTATTTACAGTGATTGATAATTTCTCCTCAATGAATTGATTAAAAGCATGGTAAAACGTTCTCATGAAATTTAATTGCTGTTTACTCTTTTAGGCACTTTGAAACCACTTGTGGGTACATAAAGAAGCATATTTCTTCCACAGATCTACTGGCCATTCTTCGTAAGTACTGCGAATAAATTCCCCGAATATTACTTCAAATATGAATTATATTGTCCTTGACTAAGATTTTTTTCCATCCATCCTTAAACTTTTCTTCTTTTTGGTGTCATTTAGAGTAGTTAAATATAATGAGTGCACATGTGACCTATAAAACGTCTGAAGTACATATAAACATTATAATACCAAAACATAAATGAAAGTAATTTAATATTAGGAATATTTGGAGGCCAATTATCTCAGTGATTGTGATCACACATGCGTCAAATAATCCTTGGAGTTGCAGAGTCTTACTAGTCTTTGTTTCTACAATTAAATTTCCTCTACCCCTGCAAAAAGTTTCTTGATAACATAGTCTGACATATTCTTCCCCTTTTCTCTCCCATCCCATTTAAATGTGTTCTTCATCAATGTTTGATCATGAAGGTGTTATTTGGAGACATGTGCTACTGATGGAAGAAGTGCTACCTGAGGCTGCCCTCCCTGATCATTGTTTGGAGGTCCTTTCTCTCCCTTTCCTGGTTCCATTGATTCGGGTTGCTAGTTGATGACAATATTTTTCATTTCCCCAAGTTAATATAGTGATAATCCTTCCCTCCACTTTTCTCTGAGCTATCACCGAAAGTTTCCATATAATCCTTTTGTTACTGTTGAAGGATCTAGTTTCATGTACTGATTAGCCTTTTGTGATTTCAGGCTGCACGGGTTTCTTTGAAACAACATGTTGGTAGCACATTTTCTTGTCTTTTGCACGAAATCTCAGGTAATTATTGCTTTATAAATTTAAAGAGCTCCGCTGCCTGATATAAAATAACTAATGAGCAGAAAGCATATTAAACAGCCTGAATATAAAAATTATACTACAGATTCCATCACAAAAGTCCGAACTGGACAGGAGGAAGTAGAAGAAGAACATCCTTTGCAGGTTGCCCTGGATGCCAGCAAGACAGCAGTGCTTCAAGGCAGCATGGATGTCTTATTGGTAACATATGACGAGCCCTCAAATTTGTAGTTTTGTACCTGTGTATACATGTTACCATCAAAATATATTCAGTTACTAGATTTGTTTTACGAAATCTAATGTCAATCTTAGAGATGCTCTAATGTATTCGTCATAGCTGAGTACAATTCCTTATTTTTCCTGAATGTTTAAAATTTACGCTACACATTACTTACTTGCTTTATTTGTTCACTATAGAACTTCCGTCAGCTTCTTGACGACAACTTAGGAGTACTAAACAAATTGAGAGACTCGATTATTGATTGGGTTCAAGAAGGATTTCAAGACTTCTTCAGAGCACTCAATGATCACTTCATTGTACTTTCTGGAAGAAATAATTCAGCCAGTGCCAATGGAACCCAAGCTGACAAAGTTCTCTCAGGACTGGTTCTTGTACTGGCTCAAGTTTCAGTCTTTATTGAACAAAGTGCCATCCCAAGAATTACTGAGGTAAAGAGCTGCTGGATGACTTGAGTTCTATTCTTGTAAGAAATTTCATGGTTACTGTTCTTTCCATAACCTTACTATCATGTCTCAGGAAATCGCTGCTTCTTTTTCTGGTGGTGGCGTTCGAGGATATGAAAATGGACCAGCCTTTGTTCCTGGAGAAATTTGTCGAATTTATCGCTCAGCTGGTGAAAAATTTCTGCATCTTGTATGATTTAATCTCTCTTACATTATTGGTTTGGAATCTTTGTGTTGAGTGATTGCAGATTGTTACAATTCAGGAAATTTTTGATGCTAATTTGTCTTTTGAGTGACTGATATTCTAAATCAATTCAAACTCATTATGAATGACTCTCAGTCTGTTCAAGTTGTATATAGGCAGTAGGCATACACCGTTGCATGGAAGTTATGAGTTTGGTTTTCTTTCTATCAGCACAAAACTGTCTGCTCTGTCCTGCACAATTTGAGATTTCTCCTGCTAGGACATAGACAGATCCTATTAAGATAACATCTCTCATCAGAAAATAATGCTTCTCCCCACACTATAGATGGTATAGTTATGTCATTGACTTTTAGCCTTGGCAAAAATGAATATGGTGTTTTTGTGTCCATATATGAATTCTAAGTGTACTGCCCTTATTTTTGTTGGTTATTCTATGTGAACTTTTGTACGTTTTTTCCTGCAATTTCTATTCCTTCATAATAAGTCAAGTAAATGTTATGTTTCCATTCCAAAGGTAGTTTTTTGTTCGGATCATAATGAATATATCTTGATATCTGAATTTGTGAGAAGAAAAAAAACTGATTATATTTTACATCTCTTCAGTATATCAACATGAGAACTCAGAGAATTTCTGTTCTTCTGAGGAAGAGGTTTACAACACCTAACTGGGTGAAGGTCAGCATGATACATTTTCCATGAATGAGAATGAAAACGCAGTTGCTCCGTTTCTAATGTTTCTGATCATTTCTCTTACAGCACAAGGAACCTAGAGAAGTCCACATGTTTGTTGATTTACTGATTCAAGAGGTTAGTAAATCCGTGATATCACAAGGCCTTCGTCTTACAAACCCTACATTCAACATGTCAACAAATTTTCTCCATGCTGATTTACTAGATTTTGCTTCTTTCACGTCGTTAATCTGAAAATATGATGTGTACATACAATAATTTGAAAGAGAACATCTGACTTCTCCTAGTATCTCTTTTCTTAGTTAGAAGGTGTAGGAAATGAAGTGAAGCAGGCTTTACCTCAAGGGCTTCTTCGCAAACATCGCCGGTCTGACAGCAATGGAAGCACCACCTCTTCACTCAGCAATCCATTGCGGGATGATAAACTGAACAGGTCAAATACTCATAAAGCCAGGAGCCAGCTTCTAGAAACCCATCTGGCAAAATTGTTTAAACAGAAAGTTGAAATTTTTACTAAAGTTGAATTCACACAGGTATTAATTCTCGCTTTTCGGTGGATAAATATCTGATATTGTTATGTTGTCAGTTGAAAGATTTTAGGAGGAATCGATGCCATTTGCAGGAGTCTGTTCTAACCACCATAGTAAAACTTTGCCTTAAAAGTTTTCTGGAATTCGTCCGACTTCAGACCCTTAACCGGAGTGGTTTCCAGCAAATTCAGTTAGATATTCAGTTCCTGCGGACACCCTTAAGGGAAGCTGTTGAAGATGAAGCTGCAATTGATTTCTTGCTTGATGAGGTATGGCCGGAAGACACTACACTAGCATTTCTCAAGTTTTTAGACTATATTTTGAACCTAATAATACTTGCTTTTTATTCCTTCAGTTTGAAAAGGTTGAGGAAACTAGCATGTTATCATGTGACCACAAGTGAACATCTGAGTGCTTCTTTTGTTCTGTAGGTAATTGTTGCTTCTGCTGAGCGCTGTCTTTACCCGGTTCCATTGGAGCCTTCCATCTTGGACCAATTAGTACACTCAAAGATGGAAAAAACGAAGGGATGGAAACCAATTTTCTCTTGATCAACAGTCTCTGGTTCAGATTCACTGTCCGCACTGTGAGTAAGAGGTCAAATTAAGATATGCAGCAAGTCTCACAAGTTCTTACTGATATTGTTGAGTATTTTTATTTATGAGCCCATTGAATAAAATGTATTTAGATGCTTTCCCATTCGTATAAACTTATTGTATTGCAATTAGCAAACCATTTGAGTAATAATTTTGTAAGGTTGCGATTTCCTTTTCTTCCCCAATGATAGTAAAAAAAGACTCCAGTTGAATAACAGTGAAGACTACATGTCTCGGCAAGTTTCACCAACCTGCATGTATTCGAAATGAGACCACAACGCTGTACGGGCATTGGGCCGCCTTAATCTCATTCCAATGTTTAGCGTCTGCACTGAGTTTGGGCCTGATGTTGGACCATAGCCCCAGATTAAAATGGGCCTCATCTAGTAGGCCCATAACATCGAGCATCGGGAAAGAAACCAGACGATTTGGATGCCCACGGTCTATAGTGAGAGCTCCGGACCTTCTACCTTCCTGAAGCCATTCTTAATCGGACCCCTCAATACTTTCAACAAACCTAGTCAATCTTGTTAGTTGAATATATGTGATACCCATCTTTATTAGTAACTCTTTGTTCTTATACTTTTCTGACGTGCGTTCATAATACTTCTACACTCCCCATAACAGAATTATGTAGAAATTGGCTCAAAAGCCCATGACTCTAAAAGCCCATGTTTCAGGCCCATTTCCCCAACTTAAGCCCATTTCCCTTTTTTGTCTTTTATTGGCACAAAAGTATACAGCAGAGTTTTGAGAAAGGGATCAATTGGGCAGTAGATAGCGGCCGAAGAAAAGGGAGCAAAAGACAACAAAGCTTCTTCTCCATTTTTTTTGGTTTCTACTTGTGAGATTGTTCAGCAAATACTAAAGGGATCAAGACCTGGTGTGTTGGGCTGCGGGAGATCAAGAAGTAAAGGAGAGAACAAGTGTTGTCTTTCTTATTTTCTGGTTCGATGGCTACAAAAGCTATAAATCAAAAGGTACATGTTGTGGTCAAGGGTTCTACGGGAAATCAAGAGCTTAGTTCTTGTATTGTGGTAGTTGGCTACATACGTGTGGTGTTGTTTTTAATATTGATGAGTTGGTTCTAGTATCAAAAGAGAATATGAGATGTTCTTGAGTTGAGGAGCCACGGTAGCAAGGTCTTGCTATTTTTTTTTTGTTCTTCTGGGAAAGTTTGGCTAGCAAAGTGAAGTATTAATTTGCTTGGAGCTTCTCATCAACTATCAATATATACAACAAGGTGATTTCTCGGTTAATATAAGGAGCTTGTCGTTGTCCCGTGGATGTAGGTAGGGGTGCCAACGGACCGGGTACCCTGTCCGTAGGCCATTCAAGAACCCTGTCCGGATCATCCAGGTTCATAATTTTCATGTCCGGAACCTGTCCGAATGAATTTCAAAAATTCCGGGTTTTTGGCCTTCCGGGTACGGACCGGATCGAACCGGTTCCGAATTTTACCCGAACCTTAATGGATTCACCATTTCAACAATATTTGGTGACCACGACAAAGAAAAAATTTAAACTAAAATAATTTCATAAAATTGAAAGCGAAAAATTAAATTTGAACTACCTAAATTAGACCTATAAAATAGTAGGTCCAAAAATAAGCCAAAAATCTTTAGTTCGGAGCAGTGAGTTATAAGAACAGAAATGGTTATTTTGTAGAACTAAAGAGGAAGAGATACTCCACGTTTTGGACGATGTGGGATTGTGAAAAAAATATAATTTAACATATTATAGTTTGTATATATATATTGTTTAAGTAGTCAAAAATATAAAATGAGTTGCGCAATTTGAAAGATGCGTATGTATGCACAACAAGAGGTTGTGAGTTCGAACCTCACTTCAACACAATATTTTGTCCTTATAAGTCCCGGGCCGACATTCCGCATTTGGTAAGGAGTGGGCCGGGTATTACCCGGACCCGCATGGGTTTGGAGAGATGAAACCAGAACCTGACCCGAAACATCCGGGGACCCGAATTTTTGGACCGGATTTTGTCCGCTTTCGCTCGGATTGGGTAATTTCCGGATCGGACAGGTCCGGGTTCGGGTATTTTTCCGGTTCCGGATTTTTATTCACATTGCCGAACCATGTAAAATTTTGGGTCCTTTGTTTTATTTTCTGCGCTTTATTATTTGTTCCG
>JAYMSV010003272.1:0-10080 GCA_036897745.1 Erodium moschatum | reverse complement strand
GGACGAGGTCAGTCGGGGCGCAACAAAGTTAAATGCTATAATTGCAATGAATTTGGACATTTCTGAAATGAATGCAGAGAAGAGAGAAGAGAAGAAGCAAATATTGCCCATTATCCAAGTGATGACGGGCCGAAATTACTTTGATGATTCTCGAAAACCATTGAGCACGATTAGGAGATGGTTATGCTCAACTAAAAGAATGAAAAGCTGGAATGGAACTTGAAGATCGCATAACAAGATTAGGGGGTGATTGTTGTACATAATCTTATTATGTAATTATTATAATAATTAGTATTTGTTATTTGGATAATTAGTTAATATTTTAAAGTAGTGAGAAGTTGCATGGTTGCATGTGATGAGTCTCACAAGTAGTTATAGGAGATGTGGTTTATGGGTAGTTGGTTGCAGAGATGTGAGTCATGGGTAGTTAGTTGGATGTGAAAAATTCATTCTGCCACTTTCTTTGTTTTTATCAAGTATGGTTGGTTAGTACTTATTATAAATACAGTAGTAGTGAATGAATGAAAATTAGTGCGTTAATTGAAAGTAATTCAATTTCGTTCTCTTGTTCACTATGTCTCCACATAACAATCGTATTGTTCTTTGCTTGTTGTTGTTCATCCTTATTTCCAACAGCGCTCTCAGCTTGGAAAACCAACCTTGGGCAAGCAGTGTTGTGGCAAGGTTTTAATATTGTATTTGAGCGATATGAACGGAAAGCTAAATACTATGAGCTTTTCATGGAGCTCTTCAAAGGAAATTGGTGTATCACGAGCATTCACGCCATCAATAACCGGTTTGTACGCCTCATCAAGACCACAAAGAACATGATATGTGAGATCTTATTGAACACGCCTGTCAATAGATGCAAGCATACCGACATCAATTTTGATTGACCTCATATAATGTATTGTGTACCCTTTTCACAAGATCTCATCTTTTCTGTCAATTGTTTAACGTGATCACATGAAGTATTAGCATACATGATGTGCATAAGGCTCCAGATATCTATAAAGCACTTTGTTTGAGTCACGAGTGAAGCCACCGGAGGGCTCAAGGTGCCAAGTAATGTACGTAAAGAAGTCGATCTTGTCTTCCCCATGGAAGGAGCACTGGATTGGGAATGAGCTAAGTTGACTCCTTAGATTCGACAATTTTCGCAACCGGCGCATGGTGTGTTCCATCCAGGAACTAGAAGAGGTCGAAGCCTTCAAGTGTGACTTCAATTTGTATCTTCCAGGTGAGGTATTTTGTAGATTCTAGTTTTGTGATGTAAGAAAGTGAAACAACAGAGAATGACTTTGTGCTTTTGTAGGGTTGGGCAACAATGAAGAAAGATCAGCAACCATGGTGTTTTGTAAGTGCGAAAACGTGTGTAATGGAAAGATTCGAGAAGCTCTGATACATAAAGACTTTGTAGATTTGTATTTCTGTTTTATTCACCAATTTTTCTTCATATACATGATTGAACATTCTATTATGCGAAAAGATATCCAATACTACAATATCTCTACAAGCGATATTGGAAGAATAAAAGGAAGACATTGTTAATAGAGTGAGACACTTTGTCAAGTGTAGCAGGTGTAATGGAGTGAGACTCTACTGTACTTTTCTAACGGAGCTCGTTGGGTTTTATAGCGCATATTGGCCCTTCCATAACTTACTGTGGCTGATTGGTTAAAACTAGAAAATCGATCGGATTGCAGTTGGTCGGAATTTTTTTTCTTTTTTCTTTTTTCGATGCCGGTAGCGGTCCCAAAATTACAAGACCGAAATATTGCGGTATAGGGATCTTAGAAGGGGTCATGGTCGGTTAAACGACCATTACCCACCCCTAGTCACAACTACAATGCAACACCATAATGACATGTGCTCGATTCTTCCTCCATTTACTCCTCTAAAGTGTGAGTCCCACATTGAAAGTGCACTGGACGAATTGACCACTTGATAAACATATTGATGCTTCTACCCATTAGCTTGAGCTTTTGGGTTGGATTGAGCTTTGATATGAGCTTTTTGGTTTCATCGCCATACATTACTCTACCGACCCATAGCAAGAAGGAGAAGCCAAAGATGACAACAGTGGAGAATTTGAAGTTTTTGATGTCATCGCCATACATTACTCTGCCGACCCGTAGCAAGAAGAAGAAGGAGAAGCCAAATATGACATGGTATCAGAGTTGGTTTGGGCCAGTGAGTCTGCCATAGTGTGCATGATCTTCCCTTCAGTGTCCTAGTGTAGTGTTAAGGTGTGA
The DNA here is from genome assembly GCA_036897745.1 of Erodium moschatum. Lineage (NCBI taxonomy): Eukaryota > Viridiplantae > Streptophyta > Magnoliopsida > Geraniales > Geraniaceae > Erodium > Erodium moschatum. The sequence continues at coordinate 7,825 of JAYMSV010003272.1, read as the reverse complement.
GTTCCACATTAAAAGTGTATTGAACAAATTAACCACTTAATAAATATATTGATACCTCCACTCACTAACTTGAACTTTTGGATTGGCTTGGGCTTTGACAATTCCTAAATCTTTATTTTGTTCTTTATCTTTTTCATTTCAATTTTGAACCGAAGATTGCCTAAGGCATTTTGATCACTACAAGCATCATTTTCTTCATCCCATAACCACGTGACCATGTACTCAACGTAAAAGTCAACAAAATACGATACAAATTGTTTTTTTTTTAGATCGTGGAAAGATAAATTTAAGGAATGATGACATATAAGTATAATTTAAATTATTTACATGTTATTATTGTTATTTTTATTTTATAGTAGATATTTATATCATTTTTTTTAGTTGCGCCATAAATTAAAATTTGTTAAAACCAACGGAAAAAAGTACAAAACAACAACCTTTTATCTTTCCTTGTCAATATCATTATTTTGCATTATTTTTTACTTTAGAAATAATGAAATGAATTTTTTTCCTCAAAACCCTACAAAAGAACATAAAATAAACTTCAAATTTTCTTCATCATCCTTAAATATAATAATTTTTTTGAGGTAATAAATATAATAATTAGTTATAGTTAAATATAAAATGGATATAGTTAAGATTACAGATATTTCCCCAAAATTAAATCAGGAAATTACATGGGCTTTCCAAATTCACTTGGGCCTGACCCATAGTTTGGTCCAAAGTCTCTGTGACCTCAATTTCCCGCCAAAAATCGACAGCTCTGGTAACCCCAGCTAGCGGCGGGTCCCTCCTTTCCCCCCGCGGAGGGCCGTCCCCCCCTTCCCCCGCCATTTCGAACCCAGAGCTCCACCTTCAGGTGCCCAAACGGCGACGCAGGCTCAGTGAGCGACCAATCGGTGAAGCTGCTTCGATCCGACGAAGGAATCAACTTTACGCCGACTCAGGTGAGTTCGAGCTGTTTGGTTATCAATCATTTCTTCGAAATCTATCTTGTTGCTGTCGCAATTACCTCCGGATTCGCAGATCTGAAGCGAAACAGTTGTTGATTGGCACACAGAACCGCAAAAATGACAGGAGAAGAGGTGGAAATCGGAAGGGACGATATGCAAATCGACGAGGGTCCAGGCAACGCCGTTCCTGATGAAGTCAACCCTAATTACCTCAAACTTTATTACGGTAAGCTTAGAGTTCAAGTGGTTTGATTTATTGGTTTGTTGTGTGAACTGAACCTTGTTCTGCTTGATTCCCCTTTGAATTTGATTTTTACATAACTGTAGTTTAAGTATTACCAGTGTTATTTCATCGGTTCATTTTGCAAACTGAACTGTTTTTTAATCAATACAGACTTTTTTGTCACTCCTAAGATGAGTGTACAATCTGACATTTCACCATGGAAGCTCGTTTTCGCTCATGTCGTCAATATTCAAGTTGTTATAACCGACATTTTAGTGAATATCTTTAGTAATTCATGGCTAATTATTTAGCCATGTAGGGCGCGTATCATGTTGATTATGTTTTAGAAAAGCGGGGTGCTTATTCTGGGACAGATGGAGTGTAGTATACGTTTATTAGACAAGAAATCTTGTATTATGTGATCTTCTCAGTGGTTAGTTCTGAGTGCTAGTTAGGAGGATAATATTTCCTTTTCTTTCTTCTCCTAGAAAAGATTGAAGAAAGATAGATGTATATGTAATGGTAGGGAAGATGAACTTCTGCTCTCTTCATTTGTGTATTCGAATGTTTGTCGCGTCTCTATCTTTCCTGAAGCTCTATTATGATTCTAGCTAATGTTAACTGTGGCGAAGCACCTATGCTTTCACACCTAATGGATGTCTTTATTTGTGACAGGAAAGCTTTTCCCACATGCTGATATATTTAAATGGTTGTCCTATGGAAATGGTGAGCTGTCCCTGTAGCCTGATCAACTTGGTCTTTCTTGTTTATGTACATTCTCTGGCGAACACATGTTATCGTACATCATTTTTTTTGGCGTTCAAAGCGAAAAACATGCTGGACTTTTCAGAAGTTTGGTTTTAGCATGTAAAAATGGATGAATAATTCAAACACTTCATGGTTCTGAAACATGAAAATTTTCATATTGCCTCATTAGTCGGATACTCTTTTGGCTGAATGACTGGATTTTGATACTGGGGCTACGACCAAACTCTTGATGAACTCAAGTTCACTTTTCTTTTCAACCCATGTTTTTAGATCTAATGTGTTAACTGGATTACTTGTATGTAGATGGGAAGCATCCAGCTTGTGACCAATCCTACATCGGGCGAAGGGAGTTTTCTTTCACGCTTGATCATGACATTTTTCTTCGATTTCAAACTTTCAACAGCGTGTCCGAACTAGAAAATTCTGTCAAGGAGAAGTCTCCATGCAAAATAGATATTGGTCCTGTTTACAGTGTCGATGTAAGATACTCAATTTTTGCTCTCTCTCTCTCCATTGCTTAATTTGATTTGAGTTGCAAAATAGTTAAATTTTAACCAACCTGTCAATTCTTCCTGTATACCGTTTTGATGATTAATGTTTCCGTTAAAGGTGACAGTTAGTCATTTTGTAGTGGTTATAAGCATAATATACTATCTGAGTTCAAGGTCTATGTAGAATTCTACATGATTAGGCTAATTTTTAATGCTCGCTAAGACAATCTCAAACTTCACATTCCTTTCACAATGCTTGTATTTTCAGGTAGGGTGGTAGATGCAGTATGTTTTAGTTCACTTATCTAGTTATAACACCTAGGTACCTTTCCAGTGTAGTGTGCTAACTGAAACAAACCTGATATGTGGTTTGAATAATGTGATTTTATGTATGTATACTTTCGGGTTAGTTCAGTTAATTTGATTTGCTTGTTTAGTTACCTTGAGCCTTATCCCTTATTATTGCAGCCTGCCAAGAGACATGCTTATGCCAAAAGTGGTGACAATGTTTGCACTCCAGTGGAGAAGGAGCTAGTTTTTGATATAGTAAGCTAATCAACTTTTGAAGAAGTTAATTATTATGACCACATGAAAACTGAATACGAGTTTTCCTTGGCTGACATGTTCGAGTTGAACTATATTTCTGCGCAGGATATATCAGATTATGATGACGTTAGGTATTGCTGCTCCGGAGCTGATGTTTGCTTGGAGTGTTGGCCATTAATGACCATTGCTATTAAAGTGATTGATACCGCCTTAAGAGGTACGATTACTATGCATTTATATACTGACACTATCAGAAATTTATCTGGATAGTAGCTCCTATATTTCTTCATGATCATTATAGCATTAGAACATAAATGTTATGTATGTTTAAGTTTCATGGATGCTGGTCAACTACACGGATCAGGTGTCTCATTGTGATACCTATTTTTAATCCTATGGTGCAGACGACTTCGGTTTTAATCACATTCTCTGGGTGTATAGTGGTCGGCGTGGTGTTCATTGTTGGGTCTGTGATGGCAAAGCAAGAAGGTAGTGCAAGAAATAGTTAAACATTGGTGAATGCTGAGGCAAATGTTTAACTGTTGTCGTCACTTCTGCAGGTTGACAAATGAGCAGCGGTCAGCTGTTGCTGAATATTTTCGTGTATACAAGGTGGCATACTACTACTGAATGTGATAAACTCACTGGGTTTTATTGATTTTCATAGCATTACAGAAACTTTTGCTGTCTTTTGTATAGGGGAATGAAAATAGTAATAAAAAGGTTTCATTAAGCGGCCCAGTTCTACATCCTTTCCTTGTGTACGTGTGAATTTATATAGTGTTCTTTTGGCCGTGGAATTAGTTTATTTTTTCCCCACTAAGATGTTTGAGCTTTGCAGGAGATCATACACGGAAGTTCTGAGGAGTTACTTTGAGGAGAAACTGCTTTGTAATCAAAAGTTACTTTCAGTTGAGGAGAGATATGAAAAGATCTTAGAGTTGATTCCCGATGAATGTGTGTAAATCAATTTTTTTTAAGTTCTCTTTTCCCCCTCATATATATGTTCACATGTATATCTATTGGTTTCCATATCTGGAGTCATTACAATCACCAATTATCTTAGCAGCTGTCACTTCTGATCTTCGTGGGAGGTGGCAAGATAATAGGAGGGTTTCCAATTCAAAAGACATCAATACAATTCGGTGGGAGCAGCTAAAACATTTGCTGCAATCAGGGAAACAAAAGGTATGAGATTTGCAGAACAGGTCTTCATCTCGTGAATATGTTTTTTTTTCAGTTTCTGAAATGCGTGTATTTACTCTATTTATTTTCAGGCACAAGGGTTGCGCAGGTGTGTTGAAGAGATTGTTTTCTCCTACACTTACCCCAGGCTTGACATGGAGGTTCACACAACTTGCTTTACCCCTTCCCTGTTATGCATGATTTTTGGTGTAGAAACTTACTAGGGATGGGGTAGAAATATCTGTATGAAATACATATGCTGATGCTTATCATACTCACCTGCTTTTGTCTCAGGTATCGAAACACATGAACCATTTGCTGAAGGCACCGTTCTGTGTGCACCCAAAAACAGGTCCATGCCTGTAATACTCTACTTTCAATGGATGGTTGTTGGATCATGAAACTATTATTAGGATTTTTTTGTACAAGAAACTATGACTGCAGACCATTCTCCATATTAATCATGTTTTATTCAATATTCGTCTCGAATCAATATTTAAATACTATGTAAACTTTGGATTTATGCCAGCATGCAAAACATGGCCGGCCAGCCAGCCATCTTTTGCATTATCCACAATTTAAATTTTCTCAGCTTTCTTACATAATAACTTTTTGTTATAGGTCGTGTTTGTGTCCCTATTGACCCGACCCAGTGTGAGGAATTTGATCCCACCAGTGTACCAACCCTTTCCAAGGTATGAACTTTGCTGAGGTTTTTCAATTAAGTTAATTGTGCTTTCTTGATACAATTTTATTTTGAGTGTGTTTGTTCGGTCGTGCCTGGTTGCCCAGTGTTGTCTATATTTCAGCTTATCTTTTAGATGTTTCTTTTGTGAAAGAGGAAAATTAGTCATTACTACTCAACTGCTCTACATGGCTTTTTATTCTGATTAACTGCTTTATGTTAGTAATGTTATTGTATTGGCGGTTCCATGTTTCTCATAATTATGATTTGTCTATAAAATTGCAGCTGTTAGAAGAACTCAACACGGGAGGTTTGAGAGCTGATGTTGAAAATGGTAAATGCCAGAACCGAACTTAACTTTATACTATTCATACTCCTTTTATTCTCTTGTAGACAATCCTGGTTGTCCTATTAAATTTTTTGGTGTTTACAAGACCAATAATAAGACTAGAACTCTACCTAATAAATAGGCAATACACACTGTCGAGTAAAATATATAGGGTTTCAGCAAGTGAACTTGATGGAACGCCGTTAATTGTATTGAACATCATGGCTTGCTTGCTCTAATGCTGTTGTAAATTTCATGGTTCCAGAATGGGAAAAAACGTTACTTGGAAAATCAATAAGGTTTTTCAGATCATCGTTCTTACAGCCTCTTCTGAAATCTTGCAAGGTATGTCTCGTACTTTTATTTGATTTTATTTTATCATTTTCATAAGATCTGCTCTGATTTTCAACTTCTGGAAAAAAAATTCAGTCATTTCATAAGTTTAACTTTTGTTTGGTTAAACTTTGCAGGAGGAGATGGAAATGTCCTACAATGCCAAACTGCAGCAGTCTAAGAATTCCTTGACCTGGTAATATGCATTTGATTCCAGGATTGTACTAATATTTATTGACTCACTTCCCTTTTTTCTTCCTGATTTTGAATTCTGGACCAAGTTTCCATTTGTATTATTGTCCACCTCAAACTATATCTTCTAGTGAGTATTAACTTATAGGGATGTTTTGTACCAAATTCTGGACAAATTTCCATTTGCATTGTCAATCTGATTTTATGTTTTGAAGTATTTACTTTATTATTCAATTGCAGAAGGAAAAAAATACATATATTCGTACCGAATGAATAAGTATTGGTACATTTGTTTAGTTTCTGACAAGGGTCCCATACTATAATCTAGATTTTGTTACATGGTTTAGTAATAAAAGCTCGTACTTCCTTGATATAAAAGGAGAACTAAGATAGAATACATACATTTTGCAAATAAAGATGGAGTAGTTATGTGGGCGCCTGACTGTCTCGGAATAGGTCACTACCCTAGTGTAAACGCCCTTGATACCATGTAGACACCCTATCCAACCCAAAAGCTCAAACTAATGGGTGGAGACATCCATTTGCTTATCAAGTGTTCAGTCTGTCCATACACTTTCAATGTGGGACTTATCCTTCAACACTTAGCCGCAGCCAGAAGCACATTGTCGTAACCAAATCCTGTTGTCGAGTCGGGCACTGTTAGTTTCGACCAACAATTGTAATTTTTTTTAATATGTATAACGAGCATCAACATTTTTTGAAAAATAACAGTTTGTCCTATAAATACCCTACACTTCCATTCCATCATGCAACTAGCATCAACATTCTTAAACTTTACAACTTAGTAAAGTATATCAATGAAATTTTCTTACATTAAAGTTAAAGAAGTGCTGTATATAGACTTAGAAGTGAGCAAAATATGCAATAACTGTTATCTATTCGTAAAAGTCGAAGCTGGATTCGAACATACGATCAATCAATTAACAATCGACCGATTTTTACCACCTCTGAAGTACTAAGGATTAAGGAACATAGTTTTGTGTTATAGAAATCTAATGCAATAAGGAAAACAAGGATACATTAGTTGTACATATGTCTAAAAAGCTGTCGGAATATCACCCATGACAATCTTCTACACTTGGAAGGATTAGCAATACACAGGTTCGATCCAGACCATCGTTTTCGTCAAAGCCGAATCCAACTCACTAACCACATTATGCTGCTTCATCGGAGCTTCATAGAAGTATGAGTTCTTGACCCTCCATAGCCGTGAACTTGAACTAGTAATTATGAGTGAAAAAGAAGAAAAATAAGAAGAAGACGAAGAAACAACTGGAAAGCCACATGCTGAACAAGAACAACCAAGCTTTTGCTTCTTCAGCTCTGCTATAACACAATTAATAGCAGGAGTCACAATTCGTCTATTATGATTGCACGTTTTGCCGTCCAATTAATCCAGCACATTCAAAAGTATATATTTGTCAAATAGAGTGATTTTTATATTAACTAAAAGATATTTATATATGAATAAACTATTAGTCAAATAAAGCTCTGGAATCCAAATGCTTCCTACCAAATCCATCACGTTATCAAGTTCATTGTTAATGTGTCAACACGATAGCATACTAATTTTTGCAACTGTCCGAAACACCTATCACTATATGTCTATATGTGTTTGAATTTTAGGAGTCCCATGTTTTGGAATTTTCGGTTTTCATCTTACTGTCTTAAGAGTTTTGGATTCCATTTTTATCATTCTAATTTTTTTTTATAGTCTCGCTACCCTAAAGTTTCATTTGTCTCAATTAAATACTTATTGTTAACTTTCCGTCCATTTTTTGATGGAAAATCATCATATGACCCAATTTCTTTTCAAAGGTCAAAATTTTCTCTCAACATTCAATATCTAACCTAATGTAAGCCTAACAAACTTAATTACTAACCTAATTTAAGCCTAACAACACACTAAGAGCACGCACATCACGCGCACCAGTCTGCGAACCAGGAACCAAGATTTTTTGGTTCTTGGTTCTTGGTTCGTGGTTCGGGGTCCGAGCGGTGTGGGGGGCATGGTTCGCGAACCAGAACCTGAAATACCAGGTGCGAGCTGCGGACTAGGGACCAGAATTCTGGTTCTGGTGCGCTGGTTCAGCGCTGACC
>JAYMSV010003271.1:0-10081 GCA_036897745.1 Erodium moschatum | reverse complement strand
GAGGCGGCGTATTTTGGTTTCCCCATGTTCTTGGGCTTCCATTTGGACTAGGCCTTTCTTTTTCTGTTTTGGGCTTTTATGCCTTTTCTGTATCCAATCTCAATCTTTTGGCTGTTCAATAAAACCGTTTTTTATGCTGATCACAAAAAAAAAATTATGAGATATGAAAATGTGATTTTTTTGTTTATTATTATTTGTTAAATCTAAATTTACAATGGTAAAATTGTCATTATAAAACAAAATTATACAAAATGTATCAAAAAGACAAGTTCATGATACTTTTTTTGGCTCCTTCCCAACCCGGCCCTTCTGGCGGCGACGACTCATTTCTACCGCCATCCTTCTGTCATCCAACATGCTGAGCACTTTGCAATTATCAAATAAGAGGGTTACAAGTTACAAAACAATGAATACCTTAGGGGTACTTTTTTGCAATTCTCTCAAAATCTTATTCAATCTTGATACCTTGGATAAAATATCTCTACTATATATAAACAATCTTTGGATATTGTGATTTCTGATCCAATCAAGTCTAATTCGGAGTTCTAGGCTGCTATAGTTGACTATTCTGAACTTGTTAGAGATTTATGAGATTGGAGACTTGCTAAACAATAATTCCATAGATTAGGGAAGCACACACATTTCAAGTTTGGTGAAGATTTGCAAATTTAAAAATGGCAATGTACTTGAATAATAGATAGAAAATGATATACTTGAAACACTATGTCTAAATTCTGAATTTTAAAATGCAATTATTCATTTTCTATGCACCATTTGTTATTAGTTTATTCCACTTGCAAGTAATTATCGTTTAATGATATGCACGTTTTTATTTTTAATATCTTTGTCGACTAGAAAGAAGAAGATGCAAAGAGAATGAAGGTCTTTTTCAGAAAAGAAGAAGAAAATCAATTAGAGAGAAAATTAGAAATATGAATATGAGTAATTATCATTTTCTATACATTATTTGCATAGACCTAAGAAATAATTGTAATAAAAAAATATAATGAGATATTCTCGTTTGGTAAGTTATAACCTTTTCTTTGATAACGTGTTATGAATTTGTTTTTTTATCATATTGTGGAAGGTCTTATAACTCGAAAGTCGGAAATGAAGGGTTTTTTTTTGTTTTTTTGTTTTTATCAAACTTCAAAAGCCCAAAACGACTCGTATTTTATGTTACCAAAATGTGAATGTCATGGTTTTAAATAAAGAGAAATAGAAAATAGAAACACATGTTATAGCTGCGGAATAAAAAAAATAATAGTTGAAACACTTCCTTTCTCTTTCACATCAGATTGAAAGTAACCTTCCACAAAAGGCTACCATCTTTATTATTTTCTCTTATTTTAATTAATTCAATAATAGGATAATTGAAAAAAAGATATTATGAATATTCACTCTGTAATTTAAAACCCTCATCTTTGTTAATTATAAAAAAATAGTATGAACTTACAATTTTATTACCAATTGTATATATATAATTTACTTTCAAAGAACTGAGGGTAGGACGTTTGATTTCTCTTTGTTTGTCTAAAACGAAAATCAGACTATTTCTACGGATCTAAGAACGTTGGATCACCTATGATCCTTCCGAACATGTCCCGAAGCTAAGGGCTTTTGCCTCTACCTTTGTATTTGATAGCTGATATGATTAATGCATTTCCTTACCGTCCATTTCATAAAAAATGTTTCTGTATATAGGTGCGAGGAACTAACTTATTATGAATCTATTGATTTCTGTCGCTTCCGTTATTGCTGCCGGGTTGGCTGCCGGGCTTGCTTCTATTGGACCGGAAATTGGGCAAGACACTGATGCGGACCAAGCTGTAGAAGGTATCGCGAGACAACCCGAAACCGAGGGAAAAATACGAAGTACTCTATTACTGAGTCTAGCTTTAATTGCACAAGATGCTCTTCTTTGGCTCTCCCAAATAAATACCACAGAAGAGCATCTTCACTTGCTCCTCTTAAACATTACCACAAAACAACATGAATCAGAAATTATTTTCTACTATATTTTGTTTGAGCAGTGAGCTGATATGAGCTCACGTGACAAAATGCTTATGCCTCATGCAGTCACGTGCACTATACCATGAAGTAATTAATTTACTATTAATCCCAAAACCTTAAAGTTTACATCCAAATACAAGAAATATACAATGTTAAAACAAATAAAATTTATGCTACGAATCAAATTTTACATTATTAGAAAATAAACTAAAAATGATCTCAAGATTAAATAAGGCTCATTTTAAAAAGAGATGACATCACACTAATACATTGAATTGACCATATTTCTCACCTAACTTTAGTTGAAAAATGACAAAAACACCCCTTCAACGATGAATCTTGCATTCATTTTCCACTCTATTATAGGTTTCCATTGACAAAAATTAATTTGTAACGACTCTATTTATTATGATAAACAAAGAAATTAAGATACATGTATATTTTTGTTAGAGTTTTCCAATTCATAGAAGGGGTATTTTTGTCGCAAATCACAAAATAGTAAAATGTGAAAAAAAAGAAAGGCGGAGGTTGAAAGCCTATCTGTCAGTTGAGAAAAAAACAAAATTTGCATTCACAAGGCTGAAAGGGAGGGCCGAAAGGAAACTTCACCTTTTGTATTAGCCGGCAGATAGCGTCGTCGGTAACGTAAATGACATACCCATTCGCCAACGCATATCCGCCAGTTATCCGCCGACGTTTCGTATCTATCAGCACCTATCTGCCAACGCACCAGCTGCGACCGGAGATGTTCTAAGTGATGTTTTGATAACAAAAATAATGAAATCAAATAAATAAATGATATATTTATCAACCAAAGTAAACCATTAAAATTTAATGAAAAAAAAGGCTGCGGAGAAAACAAAAACAAAAACAAAAACAAAAACAAAAAAGAAATGGATTGAGCCGTGATTTGAACGAAGAAGAGTGACAGAGTCGCCGAGATTCGTCAGCTTCCTTCTCTTCTCTTCTCTCTATTTAAACCCTTTTCCTCATCTTCTCCCACCTGCTCTCTCTCATCTTCCTCGCCGTTCCTTTCGCCGAGATCTCACCGACTCTCTCAATTTTCTTCCCATTTCCCGCAAAATCTGCTTCCTGTCAATGGCCGACGGCTCTCAGAATTGGGTCCTCTCCGTCACCGCGCAGACTCCCACCAACATTGCGGTGATCAAGTACTGGGGGAAGAGGGACGAAACCCTAATCCTGCCCGTCAATGATAGCATCAGTGTCACGCTTGATCCGGCCCACCTCTGCACCACCACCACTGTTGCGGTCAGTCCCGCCTTCGAGCAAGACCAGATGTGGCTCAATGGAGAGGTAATCTCTTCTGGGTCTCTCGATTTTTGCTTCATTTCATCAATCGGAAGTGAAAGTTTTGTTTCTTATTTTAGTATGTGAGCTTTGATTCATGAATGTATAAAATTAGCATCTCAGACCTATAGATACTGAGTCAACTGAGATTCGGAAACTTTATCTGGGTTCTTCTGTATTGTTACTGAGATTCGATATGTTGGATGAATCACCAGTCAACTAAGCTTAATTCACTGTTTTTTCAAAATTTTGTAATGTTTTGGAAGAGACATAGGAAGACAATTTAAAACTGTGTGGGCTAGATTTCTGATCTTCGTAGAATTGATAGATTTGCCGGTGGATGTGATTTACAGTTTCTTATTGCTTGAATCCAAACAGAATGAAGTGAAATAAAAAAAAAACTATGTGCAACTGATTTTGACCTCGGTGTGAGTCAACACACAGTTAGGAGACAAATTGTAGGAAAGGAGACAATTTTGGGTAATTACTATTTAGGATCACAGTGGCTGATTTTATTAGTGCCTCCATATAGTTATGTTTTTGTGCCTACATGTTATATTGTTATAAGGAATCAAGATGCTTGGGATATGTTTCTTTTAGCTTATTTGGAGCACATTCTTGCCTCCATGTTACACAAATACATGTAGTCATGTACCATAGTATGGTTCAAGGTAGAAGAGGTGTGATTTGGTTTGAGTGTAAAATTTAAGTCGTATTTGATACTGCTCTGGTTGATCCTTTTTAACATAGGAAAGAGTTGAAAAACACACTTAAAGTTGGGGTTTTCATCTTTTTGTCTCTGAAATATCGATGTTCTCATCAAGTAAAATGCTTACTTGCTCTTTTCAGCTGTTGAGATGCTTTTAGTTCTGTTGTTGAGCAGTGGCACATTTGTGTTTTTGCTGGCTAGTGTAGGAGATTTCTCTTTCTGGAGGGAGGTTTCAAAGTTGTTTGAGAGAAATTCGAAGCCGTGCTTGTGATGTGGAGGATAAGTCAAAGGGTATCAAGATAGCAAAACAAGATTGGGAGAAATTACATGTACACATTGCTTCCTATAATAATTTCCCCACTGCTGCTGGACTGGCTTCCTCTGCAGCCGGTTTTGCTTGTCTCGGTAATAGACCCTTACTATCATTTGTTTTTGAGATAATTGCAAATAAGTACCCTGATGTATTTATTTTTTGCAACTAGTAGCCCTCTTCTTTGATAATTGCAAAAACGTACCATGAACTTGTCCTTTTGTTGCAATTTGTTCCAAAATGACGATTCTACCCTTAAAAACTTAAGTTTAAAAAATTACAAATAAAAAAAATTCGTACGGTACAAAAATGAAGAAAATGAAGGAATATGAAAATTTGAAAATTTTCTACTTATTATTTTTTAAATTTAAAATTTCAAGGGTAAAATGTCATTTTGCTACAAAGTGCAACAAAAATACAAGCTCAAGGCACTTTGTTGTCATTAACAAAGAAGAGGGCTACAAATTGCAAAAAATGAATACCTCAGGGTCCTTTTTTGCAATTATCCCTTTGTTTTTTTGTCACATTAGTACCGTTTTCTTATTATACGGTTTAGGGACATAGCTTTAATAACGTTATGTGTCGTTGAGCATAACTTAGTACTATTTCTCTTAGTTATCTGATGTTGGTTTTATGTTGGGTAATTTCTAATACCAACCAACCAAGTAATGTGCTCATGAGTTATGCTGTTAATGTGTAAACAAAGACTACTTTTTGTATTCATTGATGCAGTCTCTTACATTTGCTCAATTTTGTTTTTATTTGCAGTTTTTGCGCTTGGAAAGCTAATGAATGTAAAAGAAGATCAGAGCGAGCTTTCTGCTATTGCAAGGTATACATGTGTTTGATTAAAACGGATGTTCTGTAATTCGCCTTTCAAAAAGTAAATACCTTAGGGTACTTTTTCGCAATTATCACTTGAAATTTTATCCTTCCCAAACTGTCACATGGGTTATCAAGATCTGTTCAAACTTCCAAGTGTACTTGTAGTTATTTCTTTAACAATTTCTGTATTCATACAGGCAAGGTTCAGGGAGTGCTTGTCGCAGTTTGTACGGTGGATTTGTCAAGTGGATCATGGGAAAAGTAAGTTTAGCTTCTCTGAGCCTTCTGTTAGCAAACCATAAAATACCATTTGAGCTACGAGTTTGACTTTTGTGTCTTGGGATGTGAAGGAGAAGGATGGCAGTGACAGCTTAGCTGTTCAACTGGCAGATGAAAAGCACTGGGATGATCTTGTTATCATCATTGCCGTGGTATGTTACCTTTATTAGGCATAATGTCGTTTGATGAATCGATTGTTAGCCTTATTTTCATTTTACTTTTTCATGAGGGTAGTTTCGTCATTTCACACACAAAAGTTGACATAATTGGGGTAAAATGAGACTAAAAAAAAACTTTAGTGCGTTGTCAATTTTTTTTTTTTAACTTAGAGGCAGTTGATGGAGAAAGGTGGATACTTAGGGGTACCGGAGTGAGATTTCCCTCTTTTTTTTTCTGTTCTGTTTATTTATAGTTTTAGGAGTACTTGTGCTTTGCTGTATTAGCGGTTACTTTGGAATTTGCTTATTATTTTCCTGATTACAGCTTGGCTTGTATGAATCTTTTGCCAATTTTATATACTCGCCTCTGATAAATATAGGGATACTTGCAAAAAAAGTACCCTGAGGTGTTCACTTTTTGCAATTATCCCATTTTTTAAAATTCCGTTCTCTTTAGTTCTACAGATATTTTTTTTGCTTTTGCTGGATTAGCAGTTACTTTGGAATTTGCGCATTATTTTCCTAATGACAGCTTGGCTTGTATGGATCTTTTGCCAATTTTATATACTCGCCCCTGATAAATATATCTAAATCACGGGGCTTATTTCACATTCTATTATCCAAATGATACCAATTACTGTCTTGTCTATTTCAGGTGAGTTCACGACAGAAGGAAACAAGTAGCACCTCAGGAATGCGTGACAGTGTTGAGACGAGTTTGCTTTTACAACATAGAGCTAAGGTGCTTTATTTACAGTACTTCTGCAATATATCTTTGGGGTAACGTCAATAGTACACCCTCCACGACCCCTGATTTGCAAAAACACACTGTATAGGTGATGGCTTATCAGGAACACACTGTCCCCTTTTTCATAAATACAAAAAATCTCGGATTCCATTAACTTTCTAACGACCCTGTTAGTTTGGGTCACGTTTTTTGCACGTGACTTCACATTTACACGGGGGTTTGACGTCGTTAGCCAGAATGAACAGAATCCATGGTTTTTTGTATTTATGGGAAAGGTGACAACTGACAATGTGTTCCAGATAAGCCAGCACCTATACAATGTATTTTTGCAAATCAAAGGTCGGGTGTAAATAAGTTTCCTTTATATATTTTTTATATTATCAAGAAGAACTTTTTAAACTCTATGCTCTCTCACTTGAAATGAGCATTGTGAGCTTGGGCTTTACCTTTTAACCTTTTTGTTTTATGTTATTCAATAGGAAGTGGTGCCAAAGCGCATACTAAAAATGGAAAAAGCCATTAAAAACCGTGATTTTGCTTCTTTTGCTCAATTGACCTGCTGTGACAGTAACCAGTTTCATGCTGTGTGTTTGGATACATGCCCACCGATATTCTACATGAACGATACATCTCACAGGCATGTCCCGACTTTCTTTTCTCATTATTTGTACTTTATAGTTCTGTCAATTTTTTTTATAGTTTTGTCAAATTTATATCACATTTTTTGCTTAATATAGTTTGATTTATTCTTTTCAGGGTAATTAGCTGTGTTGAAAAGTGGAATCGTTCTGAAGATACACCTCAGGTTTGTATGCTTTGTGACCTTACTCCAAAGCATGTACTGATTTTTAGAGTAGTTCAAGGTTATAATGGAAAAAAGTAACCCGGAGTGTTCATTTTTTTGCAACTTGTAGCCCTCTTCTTTGATAATTGCAAAAATAAACTTGACTCTTTGTTGCACTTTGTATACATTTGTTTTAAATGACAATTTTACCCTTGAAAATTTAAATTTAAAAATAATAACTAAATAACAAAAAATACAAATTTTCATATCCTTAAATTTCTTACTCTCTATATACGGTACAAAGAGGAAGACAATTCAGGGATATCAAATTTTGGATTTTTTTAATTCTTTTACTAATTTTTTATAAATCTAAAATGAAGGGTGAAATCTTCATTTTCATACAAATTGCAACAAAAAGACATGTTCAGGGTACTTTCTACAATTATCAAAGAAGAGGGCTACAAGTTGCAAAATATGAATACTTGGGGTACTTTTTTACAATTATATAAACCCGGAACAAATCTTTATACCTCTGATAATTTGGATATGTAAGTAATAGATGATTGATGTTGTGGATTTTACAGGTGGCCTATACTTTCGATGCCGGGCCGAATGCAGTTCTAATTGCACGCAATAGAAATGCAGCTGCCAGTTTGCTTCAGAAGCTGCTCTTCCACTTTCCTCCGAACCCAGACACTGATTTGAACAGGTATTTTTTGTTTTGTACTTACTATTTTTTAAATCTAAATTGTAAGTGTAAAATCGTCATTTTTATACATATTGCAACAAAAAGATAAGTTCAGGGTACTTTTTTGCAATGATCATAGAAGAAGGCTAGAAGTTGCAAAAAATAAAAACCTCATGATATATTTTTGCAATTATTCCTTTCTTTTACGTCTAATCAGAACGTTTTGGATAGTTATCGAGTCCTTTTTGAGAGTAGGGTCAGGGGCATTTCCGTCATTAACCAGCAGAAAAAGAGCTATGTGTTTTTTTCTTTCGAAACTAGGATGGTTGCTAAATGAATTTGGAACTTACGTGTAGCTAGGTGTAACTAACCACTTCTTTTTTTAAAATTTCCGTTTCCAACGTGTTATTATTTTCCTTGTAGCTATGTCATCGGTGACAAGTCCATACTGCAAGATGCTGGGATCAACGGGATGAAGGATATCGAAGCTCTACCTCCACCTCCAGAAGCTAAAACTAGCTTCCCTGCCCAGAAATACACAGGTGAAGTCAGTTACTTTATCTGCACAAGACCCGGGAGAGGTCCGGTGTTGCTCTCTGATGAGAGTCAGGCTCTTCTTAACCCTGAAACTGGAATGCCGAACTAAGTCACAGGACTTCTTTTTGTTCTTGCAAAATTCTTATTGTGTTCTTAGGCTGAGTCAAGTCACTAAGGAATGATTCTTGCTTAACTATCATTGTCAAGTTTTACTTACAGGTTGTGTTTCTGCTTTAGTGTATTTGTAATTTATTCTGATTAGTGTTTATGTAAGAACCATTTCTTTGATGTGGTAAAGAATGTCTTTTTTGCCTTCAAGTTATATGAACTCCATGGTTAATTGATGTTTCTTCGCAATCTTTCAATTAGGCGATTGATTAGTATTTGACTTTTATAATCTAACTTTTTTTCAGTGTACTGATAAAATTATTTCGATTGGACGGCTGATCGATTTACCAAATGTAACACTCGGCTTCAAAATCGATTATATCACCATCCCCAAGGTAAAAAGGGACGCATTAAAATTCAAATGGAAGGAAGAATAACAAAAAAGAATAATAGGAATAATTGCAAAAACTTGCGATTGAACTATTACCATATGCATTTGGCAAATACTATCAATGTATTTTTGCAATGACATACGCCAACTATTTTTTTGTCCGCAAATCATAAATCAGTCATTGACTTCAATTTTTTTTGGAAATGATAGTTTTGCCCTTTACTTAAATATGCGTTGGCAATTTGTAACCCTTATGTATACACTTTTGTACGGGTACTTTCGACTTTTGGTAAAAAATTAACTTGTTAGTAACTTTGCAGACGTAAAATAGTCAGGGACGTCATTTGCAAAAAGATATAGAGCACTATTTGCAGAACGCGCATAGTTCATCACGATAGGGACATGATTTTCATGCTTAGTTAAGTACAGAGACATGATCACTCTTGAAATCAAGGATATAACTTTCTCCTAAAATTTAAAATTATGTAGAATCATAATGAAATTTGGTTTTAGATACAACAAAACATACGAATTTAAGCTAAACTCAGATACAGACAAACCATACGAATTTAAGCTAAACTCAGATACAGCAAGTAATTGTTCTTATTTAGTTCTACCATTGCAGTTTCATTCACGATGCCTAACCATCTTCAACTCTTCTTTTCTATGCTTTCTGTGCCTTGGATAGTCCTCCCCCTCTCTCTCCAAGCCAACATGGTGCCTTAGAGTGGATTGCTTACCATGACCATGCTTGTGCTTCTCCTTGTGGACATGGAGATGGTAGTGATTGCCACCTTCCTTTTCTGGATAGTTATGCCTGTGCTCGTCGTGGATGCTTCTTCTCTTGCCAGTCCCGGGCCTGTGCTTGTGCTTGTGATGCCGCCTTGCTTCTTGCTCATGGTGTCCGTAGCCGCTTTCTACATTAACTCTGTGCCTTGGAATGCCTCTGGTTCTCGGACTATCATCACCAAAACAGTGATCTTCCCACCAGTCGTATAAGGGATCGAAGAACCCCTTTTGATGTAAAAGCCATAGCAGCACCATACCTGCAACTCAAAGTAGCTTGTTATCGTATAATAAGTGGGGAAAATCTCACTTAGCTACTGTTCAGATCATCCCCAATGGGATTCACCCACTGGAGGCGATTAGCCAGGCGAATCTAGATGAATATCCACGTGTCGCATGGCAAGCGGCCAGAAGGTGGGCGATTTCCATTCGCCGGC
>JAYMSV010003270.1:0-10081 GCA_036897745.1 Erodium moschatum | reverse complement strand
AAAAAAAACATGTACTGGGGTGATAAAAAACAAGTGATGAGGTGATAAAAATCATGTTCAATTTTGATAATAAGGGTCATGAACTAGAGTTTAGTGTTGATAAAACTAGTGTTCAGTGTTGATAAAAAAAATGTGATGGAGTGATAAAGCACATGTAAATTAATGATAAACCTAGTGTTTAGTGTTGATAAAACTAGTGTTCAATGTTCATAAAAAAAGTGATGAGGTGATAAAAATCATGTTCAGTTTTGGAAAAAGATGTGATAAAACTAGTGTTTAGTGTTGATAAAACCAGTGTAAAGCGTTGAAATTAGCCAGACATTTTTTTTTTCAAAATCAGCCCAGAAATAATTTTTTTTCATGCTTCAAAATATATGCATCACTGATCTTGATAGAAAGCCTTTGAAAAAAAAAATTAGCGCAAGTTTGAAGCCAATCGGAGTTCAAAAGAAACGGGAATGATTAAATTAGTGAATTGGTAAAAAAAACATATATAATAGGACAGTTTTACTAAAGAGCTCCTACCACTTGCCAAAAAGTGATGTGTTTTGGCGGTCAATAAGTCAACAACTCAATTGCATCTCATCCATCTATTTATGAAATGGATGGCTTGTATGGTTCTCACGGTTTTTAAGTTAATGGTTGGTTTCTATTTTTGTCCATATGTAATTCTTTCTTTATCGTGTTTGAGGTTCTAGAAATGTTCTTGTTTGTTAAGCCTTGATGTTTGGTTCTATTTGAGGGTTTTACCCATTGTTCTTGTCCTTTAACTTAGCTTGAATCAATAAAATTCCTTTTGCAGATTAAAAAAAAAAGCTTCAACAATCCTGATCTTATAGCTTAAAACTGAATCATATTTAAATGAAATTATATATTAATCAAATCATAATGTTTGAGAACTCACATGCAATCGTTCTCCTTCACATAAAAACCTCTTTAGTTTAAGCTACACAAATTTAAGGCATTTCATTACAAAACGCATTTCAATGTAAGTAGAGAAAATTGCATTAAGAAAAAACAGAATCTGAAACCCCTAGACTGGAAAAAAGAAAAAATATGTGCTCAGATTAAAGGCACATAATTTATGAGTTGTTCTTGACCGTCGACCAGGTTAGCAAAAGTTTTAAGGAATTTAAACGCATAATGTAACCACTTGAATTGAAGAAATAGAACTAACAAATTCCACTAAAGGATATCAGAGTAGAAGATTTTTCTGGAAGGTCTCTACTCTAGGTTCTGAACTTGTAATATGGCAAGTACGAAGCTGACACTGCACTAGATGATCAATACGAATTACAGTTTTGTATTCGAACATAATTAACCGTCCAAATTTTTGTACATTTTACATCCTTTCCATTATTCAGTCCAAACAAGAAATCATGATCTTAAACCAATAAGGAAGGAGCATACTGTCAAGAGTTTCAAACCAAGAAGCAGATGGACTAGGCCAAAGATTGAGCCATAATAGTGCGATGTGATAGCTGCTGCTCATAGAGCTCCCGGAAAATACGGTATTTGGCATCATGATACTTCTTCACCTTTGGGTCTTGAGATGGATGGATTATCTGTCAAAATTCATTCAACTAAAAATTAGGCAATGACTGGAGGAACAATAAAATCCCGACTCCAAAGCACACCACCTGATTTTCATTTAATACTATGCAGCGTCAGGTAGCAGTATATGAATCTATGCCTGGCAGATTACATGCTTTAGCTTTTCTCCTACATGTCTACCAGTATGAATCTTGGGAACTAGGCTTCGCATTGAGTTTTCAGGACCATTCCACAACAAAAAAATAACTTCTCACTTTCATAGGTATGTGTGTAAATCTAAACCTTTTATTTCACTGTGACAACCTATTTAATAGAGACAGACTCACCGAAGCTAATCCTGGGCAAAACTTAGACCTCCATGCCTAAAGAAATACCACTGGAGACTCGTAGATAACCCACCTACTGAAATGCTATCGCCCTCTCCCTCACAACATAAATAAATAAAGTGGAAATGTTAACTGTGGAGCACAACAACCTCAAGATGAAAGCTGGACAGTTTGGTCGCTACATTATGTAGGAGACTCCAAATCAAAACATTTAAGTAACACTAGGGCTGGTCTAGTTCTGATATGAGATCTAGTGTTCGAATCCTAATGCGCCACCTGCTCTGGGTCAGGTTTCCTGCTTCATTGCTGATAAAAAACACTTCAATGGAATATTGACTGTTAGTCATACCTGTCCAGTTGCATTTAGAGCCTTCATGGCCTCACTAAGGCTCGAATATTTTTTAGCAGCAACAGCACCAAGAATGGAAGCACCTAGAAGCACCGACTCGCTTTCTCTTGGAAGAATGATAGGGAAGCCTGCACCAGTGAAGAACATTTAAGATGTGCACCTAAAACTGATGTGTATAGGAAGACAGTTCCATTAGGTTGGTCCAGAGCAGAAGGCTAGCCCCTTGGTAAGCATCCTTGTGGGGGGAAAGGAACATAACGTACAGCCCTTGTGATACAGAAAAATGTCTCGAGTAAAAAGAACTAGTAATGAATTTATGGAAAATGCCCCAAAGGTTCAAACTTATTTGGAATAATGGCAATGTGTGAGTATCCTGTGGAGAACAAACTCAATTAAAAACTTAAGCAAATGGTTGAGGACTTAATCACAGTTTTGTACTCTAACATGTATCCCCCCTCATGAATAGGTCCATTCGGCTTTACATGTGGCCCATTGAAGGCCCTCCTTATATCTCATGATCGAAACTTAACTATTTTATTTAGGTAATCATAACACTTACTGTTTGGTTAACATACTCTGACACCATATTGGGATGAATTTGCTGAAAGGATTTGTTAGCATGGTGAATCCAATATAAATAATTACATGGATGCAAAAAGTTCAAGACCCTTTTATAACACAACAAGCTGGTGGTAAACATTGAACTAGGTAGTCCTCGCATTCTAATCTATACGAATAAATTAAAATCTAACAGCTGATTAAATAACTAGAACAATACTTTGTGTGAAGAGAATTCTTTCTAGTAATGGCAATTAAGAGAGAGAGAGAGAGACCTATTATATTTGCATGTTCTTCAATGAATAAGGGGTTCCTTACAAGGCCACCACATGCGAGTATTGTGTCGATCTGTAACAGTGAAGGAATAGAAATGTCCAAATTTATTTTTCAATGTTATCAGAGTAGTTAGCGGAAGTTTAAGTAACTATAGAAGCATCCAACTAGATATGGCAAGAAAATCATCAGGCAAATTTACAAACCAAAAAAATTACTACTGATACAACTGGAAAATGACAGGTTTAATCATATAACAAAAGAATTGAATAAACAGGGAAATGTTTTATATAGATAAAAGTACTTTGAACCAAACAATTCCAATAAACAAACTGTGTATCAGTAATTTCAGCATAATCTTAATTGATTTTTGTTTTCTTATTATTATGACTTGGTTATTTTTGCTTCTCCCAAAAAATAAGCAATGTGGGTTGCAAAAAAAATCTCAATTATAATACAAATTAATCTATTATGTGTTAAAGTTCTGCCTTCTCACCTTGTGACCATGGGCATTGCACTGCTCAACAATGTGACGAGTACCATATGCAATACCCTGCAATGTTGCAAGGTAAAGTAGAGCCAGCTGCTTCTCACTTGTGTCGAGTGTTAAGCCACATACCATACCCTTTGCTTTTGGATCAGCAATTGGAGACCTGAACCATCACAAATTCAGTGGCCTAGTTTTCATAAAAAAGGCAACAAGGTCTTAAACTAAAACAGTAAGATTTAAGCTACAAAAAATAACCTGTTTCCATGGAAATCGGGAAGGACATGTAAATCTTCAGTCAAAGCACCGAGAAATGGGCAATTCAAATCATGCATCAATGATTCCAAAATTTGGTTCAGTACTTCATACACGGAAATTTCTGAAAGATTAAAGAACATGAGTATTAAGTGAAAGCATGTGAGTGAACCTTTATAGTATTGCATCTTAGTAAATGAAGGGGAAAATGATCATTCAATCTTACTCTGTGAAGCAGCCCGGTTCGCCAGAGTTGGGGAAGCAACATGATTTTCAATCATGTAATCTAGTAGGGCACCAGTTGCACTCTGACCACCTTCTGTAAGCCAGTATTCAGGAACCATTGCTGAACATATAAGAGAACAAAAAAAGCAGTTATTTTCTCACCAAGTTTTTAAGAAGCAAATATATCACTTACATACTAGCAGGTCGCAAACAGCAAAGGCTGGCTCAGTATCACATATTTGTTTACACTTTTAGTTTGACTTATGCAAATTTGAGTTGCTTTAGAAACATATAAGGGAAGCCGGAAATAAAACAGTGGCAGCAGCACACGAATAAATGAAGAGAAAAAAAAAATCATAATAGGCTATAAAACTACCCAACCACACAAAAGTACCATATCAGATGGAAAAAAAATATGCAACTTCTGTACGATTTAAATAAAATTCCCACTTTACTAATATGAAAAGTAAAGTGTTCGAATCGTTTTTGTTTTACTTGTTTTATGCTAGTGAATTTATAGTATTATTCACTTACAAAAAGTTTCGATATTCAAAAATTAAACATGACAGCTATTAATCCAAACATGATGAGAAGTTCCCAGAGTTACCTGACCAGTATGGTCCCCACACCCCTGGAATGAACAGCTTGCTTTGTGATATGGCCATATGGCAAGTAGACGTTCCACAGACTAACACCATACGACGGCATATAGCTTCTTTATCATACTCTAGAACATACATCATTTACATCTTTTTTCAGAAATAAATACATCAAGTAACAAGAATAATTATAACAAAATAACCCTTCCACTAAGCCATAAACAACCTTCCGCCTTAAATTCTACTGGGACACTTTCCAATACTCCCACACCACCAGCATGAGCATCTATCAGTGAAGTCCCGACAGGAATTCCTTCCAGTAGACCCAGTTCCTAAAAATAATACGTCATATTTAAGCAAATGATAAAGAATCATTCACAATTCAGGTGCCAATAGCATTACGGAAAAGAACCCTCCAAAACGCATTAATAAAAAAAAATAATAATAATTAATTAATTAATTAAAAATTATGCCATATCCTTAATCCAAGGAAATGTCTTGATTTCTCAATGAACCTCGAAGAGTGCCACTTTAACTCAATCTAAACTCTTCAGCACGATAAACCTTACCTTCGCAGCAGTTGCAGTTAGACCAGAACCCAAAGGATGACCAGGAAAAGCTACACTACGCCCTGTTAAAATAAATCACCATCAAATTGTTAAATCAGTCCAAAGTCAAAAATGGTAGTGAACAGAAGGGCTTAGATATGCAAACCACCTCCCAATTTATTTTTACAATTAAACATGTATGTATCTTAGAGGGGTTATACATCTACACTTCACGCAGTAGTGAAAAAACTAGGGTAAATTGAACATAAGTAACTTTATGAATTGCCCACAAACACAGGACCCATAGTACAGTTCCATAAACACATGACCCCATAGTAAATTTTCCACTGGCACATGACTACCCTTATGGATTTTCATGTGTCACCATCGTACAAAATAGACGGAAACCATAAAAAAAAATAGTTTTTTTTTTGTCACATGAGAGCAATTTTTAAAAAAAATACCCCAAAACTACTCACTCTCACGTTTTACTCCTTCAATTTCAATTTGACTCTGTTCTCAAAATCCTCCACGAACTCATATTGAAATCGAAAGATTAAAGGAAGAGAGTCAGTAGTTTGGGGATATTTTAAACTCACTTGATAAATAAAATTGATGGTTTCCATCTACCTTGTACGTGGTGACACTTGGAAATTCACAAGGGTAATTCATGTGTATGTGAAAAATTTACTATGGGAAACTCATAAAAATAATTATGTGAAATTAGCCCCAAAACACTAATTCTGATAAAGAACATTTAGGTAAAGGAAGGTTACTCAATTCCAACGCCACGGCATGCGACCAGCCTCAATGTGGGATTAAGGATTACCCATCAAAAGGGATGTTGGTTCAAAATTAATTCTTATTTCACAATCCTTCAAATAAGTTAACTTAATATGAGAAGGGCATAATTACCATCATTATTTTTTATCAGCAATAAATGAATCTTCATTAGAGGACAAAGGCTCCCAGGATGGGAGAAAGAGCCCTGCCGAAAGAGGCGGTACAAGTAGAGAAGAAATCAAAGACGGCATAGGAAATAAAATTAACAGAAAAGAGAACTCAAAGAAACAGTCAATTGTGCATGCAAAATAACTTACTTTACTAAACATATAAGCACACAGGGAAAAAAAGTACACCAAATAATATACAATGCAAGCAGAGTTGTTCTTTGTTACTGGAACCCTATTGTGATCGCCAAATGATTATTCAGACCAATGACCACTTAACAATGCAATGTCTAGCAACTTGCTTATCTAGAAATCATTATCGCGCAGCAGCAATGTAGAAATACTGATTGATGTTTAATTCAACGTACCAAGTGTCATTGACTTCATTATTATTTCACAGTTATCTGTGATTTATAGAATAGTAACATGCTCGTGAGATCTTAAAATTTGCTATTTTCTAAGTTGTCTCAACATTTTGCCAATAAAAAAAATAGCATACTATAATGCAATGCTACCAACATACCAATCTTAGCATGATGCCCCTCCACAAGATCACCTAAACCGATCTCCTCCCAAAAGTCATCATCCCATCCACATGCTTCCATACCTCGGGAATGTTTCCCATTGACATGCTGCATGTGTGCATGACCAAGATATGTCCACTTGCAAACTGTAGTGCATAGACTCCGAGTATCATCTCCTGTTGCTCTAGAAAAGTTCACAAAATTCAGGATGTTCATCAAATATAATCCAACTTGACAGGTACATAAGATGCCCATCTTTAAGGTTCAACACAAGAAACACTGGAAATTTGAGCTACCTGTAAGACAACCAATCACTCAAGTCCATCCACCTAAATACCATTGACCAAGATTCTTGGAGGTTTTCTTTCACCCACAAAAGCTGTAAAAAATATTCTTTATTAATCATAGACCTGTACAGAATCCATGTACATCAACGATGTGAAGTATGAGAAAACTTTGAGAGGCTATGAGGCATTGATTTCACCGCCTGAAACAAGGAATCCCTTAGATTTCAGTCATATGATCCAAAAGGAGCTGACATAGAGGAGCTCTTATCCAATCACATAATTTAATGCCTATAATATGGAGCCCATGGTTATTTCTGTTTGGCTTAATCGATAACCCATGAAGACTCTCACGTGATTGAGATGAGGCTGGTTGGGGTCTTTAATAGCTGAGATAAAAGAGTTGTGGAGGCTTGTAAAGTTCAGATGTATGGAACAAGGAATGCTATAAAGGTTGCAAAATTAGTTTTTAACGAGGATTCATTCTTTTTGGTAGGCGAGAAGATTTCATGTTAAAAGCATAGATTTCCCAACTACATATCTGACATTTTAAGTCTAAAACAAGCATTTCACATATAAAATGTTGAGACAAAGAATGTAAATTATTATCATTTTATCAGCAATAACCGCAAATGTGGGAATTGGAACTAGAGACCTCCTGCTTATTATACGAGAATGTAAAATATGATAAAAAATTTGGAAAATAAACAATCCAGCGAAGTGTGGATACCTTTGGTGGCTGCATTTCGGGGGAAAGAGCTCCGCCGCAATATTGTAATACCGGCGAGTTACTGGAGTTGATTTTTTCAGCTTGTTTAACAGCCCTATGATCCATCCATACAATAACATTTCTTCTCGAATCACCACTCCAAGAAACTGTAACAGGACAGTCCTCGGCATCCACCGCAACTGCAAGCAGAAACCATTTTGCTGATTTATTTAAAACATATTATATAGCACACCCCGGAAACAGAATTAAGTTTGTATTGTTTAGTTTAATACAACTACTGCACTAAAACACAGTCGCAAAGTCACTAACCAAGAGAACAAGTAGCTGCAAATCCCACACTTTTAACTTCAACCCCAGAAACATTTGCTCGGGAGCATGCTGCTTTAACAGCCGCACAAATTGCATGCCAAATATCTGTTGAAGATTGCTGATGTGGGAAAAAGTTAAAAAATATATATATCGAGATTCTTCAAATATACAGCCTGGGCATTGAGTATGTTGTCTCCATGATTAGTTGTCAATTTTAGCAGCATTTGGACATTGTATTACAAACAATAAGTTACTAGGGTGTTTAAATAGGCTAGTAACCATTATTTCGTAAATGTTCATTGCCCGTTACTAGTGCTTAAGAGCTAGGAGTATTACCTCAATACAGTCACGTTCTTTCCAGATCTGTATTGGGCTATTAGCAGAACCTAGAAGCTTTCCATTCTCATCAAATATACCTATACCAAGCAATAACAGTTAGGTGACAGATAGAAATCTTTCAGGAACATAAACTCAAACAACCACATACAATACAAGATAAAAAAGCAAGACTATAGTAAAGTTTCATTAGGTTCTTCATGGTTTCTATGTTTCTACGGAAATATCAAATGTGATTGAAATCTGCAATTCAATAGACATTTTTGAAGTTGACAAGTCATACTAAAACTCATCTCTATGACTTTAAATGACAATTCCATTAACAAAAAAGTGTTTGCCAAAGCTATTGAACTTTTCAAGCCATTCAAAACTTATCAAGGGATCTTGATTGATTGGCCTTTGTGATTACAATACAACACAATCTGAGTCTTGTGTTCCAAGGATTCGAGGAGTGGAATCTAAACTGAGCATGACATTATTGTAAGAAGCATTTCACTTGCCAATATCAAACATCAAAGCCTCTGAGGGTTAGCACAGTCTGCAGCGGCAATTCAATTCCCAACAAACTAAAATCAGGCAGAAGAGCACAAATTGAAATGACAGTGCACATAACACCAACAGAGGAGTAAAACGCCGATCAGCAAATGGGGAAGATGAATCGAAAAGTGAAATCAGCAGCCAAGGAACAGTTTCGAAATCAACTGATCGGTCCTAAAAACAAATTTCCGAGATTGACGAGAATAAAGACAAGAGAGAGAGACCGGCGCGGGCACTGCCGGTGCCGACGTCGACGCCGAGGAAGGTGGAGCGAGAGGCAGGAGGTGAGGTCATCTCGAGGGAAGGACGACGATGATGATGGCGGCTCAGGAGTGGGGTTTTAGCGGACTCCGTGTCTCTCTTCTCTGTTATCTCTACCCTGAAATGATTTCTCTTTATTTTCACTCAATTTTTGCATTTCTATTCAACAGTGCCGACGACTAGCAAGTACATATATGATATATCCACAAAACTAAATGGCCCCACTGTTAGCGATTAAATGGCGATAGCCTACCTTTTTTTTTATCCATTTATATTTTGAAGTAATTTTGTACTATATAGATGGAGAGCGGTTAGTTTGACGTACATGATGACATGGCCAGCTGCTTGAGCTACTAATACGGGGAGCTGCATGTCCAATCCCTACAGCGCCTCCCCATCTCTTGACCGTCGGCGACAATCAGGCATTCGGTCATGGAAGTCGTCGACGGTACTATCGTTTTTACGAGTGCCTTTACTCTCCTTTATCATGTGACCTTCTAGATGTCCAGTCGTCGTCCACCGTTGTAAAGACCGCTCCGATCGAAGTCGGTCGAATCGACGAAAAAGGAAAAACGGCGATATTGGGCCCATTCTCGGCCCGTGCACCAAGGTGTTTAAGCTTCAAATTAAGCCTTTTCCAATTTCAGCCCTTATCCACTTAGACCAATTGAAGCCCAATTAACTAAAGCCCTTTGAAGCCCATCTACCCAAACCCACCCACTTAAGTCCAAGTTGCAACTAAATAGTCTAGGCCCAATTCTTAAGCCCAACGCCTAAACCCCATCATGCTAGACTTATTACCTTGTGGTGTGTCTTGTGTTGGAGGAGCTGAAACCTAAGGAGAGGATGTCGTGAAATGGGGAGCAGACAAAAATGGAGAAGAAACGGAGAAGGGTCGGGGAGGTCGCCGGCGTTGCAGCTCGTAAGGAGTGGAGGCTGGAGCTGGACCACCAGGGGCCGAGACGCACAGCGTCGA
>JAYMSV010003269.1:0-10084 GCA_036897745.1 Erodium moschatum | reverse complement strand
CCGAATTTTGACTCCCCTTCTAGCCCCCGCTCGAAGAAGCCACTGCAGCGCCGGGTATGTTGCTTCCGATCTTCTGGGTTCTAGGCACTTTTTATCCTCACCTACGGCACGGGGAAGCTATGCAGGCCATTTCTGGTTGTTCTCGAAAGTTTTGAAGCCAGCGTCGCCGCGCGTGCCTCACGCCCCACCAGCCGCCGCCATGCATGTGCCCCACACGTCGCTACAGCACATTAGCAACACGTGTCATCGTGAACAGTCACCTCCTTTGCCAGTCGGGTTCGTATATTTTTCGTCTTAAGGACGAAAAAAACAAAAGTTCTATTGTGATGGAAAGCATTCCAATGGTATCACAAATAATCTCAATTACCCGATTTGGTCCAAGAGTATTCGTATTTGTCTATGAAGTATTTCAAAGGATGACCACCTTTCTAATGACCCCCGATGAATGAAGAAGCTAATAAAGAAAGGGTGCGATGTTTTTGCAAATCATGAACTCTATTGATCCTAAGGTGGATAGTATGGTCAACCATTATGTGTATATTAAAAAGTTGATGGATTATTTAGACTTTGTTTGTTATGGGAAAGGAAATATTACGCGTGCTTATGCTTATGATGTATCACACAGCTTTTATCGTGTTGAGCAAGGAGACCAATCCTTACAAACCTATTTCATGAATTTTAAGAAGACCAATGAGGAACTAAATGTTGAGCCTTTTATCCTAGATATTAAAGGTCAACAGACACAACGGGAACAGATGGCTATTATGAGCTTTCTACCATGGCTTGGCTCTCAATTCGAGTAAGCCAAATCTCAATTTCTCTCTAGTATGGAGTTAACCTTGTTAGTTGAGTTGTATAGTAGAGTTCTCCGTACAGAAAACCAGAAAAGGGAGGTGTCATCCACCCTTCAAACTCATAATGCTCTTCTTAGTCACTCACGGGGTGCACTTAATTCTTGCCCCTATAGGAGGAGCACTAGTAGGGAAGGAGGACGAGGGAGCAACCCTGGTCACTAGAATAACCTAAACCACGAAACATGTTGGAGCAATCGGAATCGAGAGACGGGTAATTGTCTGTCTTCATTGTCATGAGTCGGGACATACCAAAAGATCATGTCCGAAATTTCTCCCACGATCATTCGCTAATATTTATGCAACTCCTTCCGACGGACTTTCACTTTATCTATCGTTGAGCGTGATCGGTTCCACCAATACTAGGACACACTCACGTACTCGTTTCCAAGGTTGTAAAAAACGTTGGGCGCTAATCGGGCGGGAAGGGGTCCTAAGCGCTAGGCGGGGATTAATCGGATGATTATTTTATTATTTTTTATTATATATAATACCAAAATTTATATTATACTATATAAAAAATATTAATAATATCGAACATTAAATATATTTAAAAACATAAACATTCTACTAAACTAAAAGTATCACTAGCATAATTTTATGGTTCATTTAGTTTGTAGAAGATTAGAAACTGTTCTTTTTTTAATTATGAATCCGACCCGACGCTTGACCGACACACCCAATTAATCGGCCAGACGGTGATTAATCGGTCATATTTCGTCCAAACGGCCTAGAGCGTCCTAGGAGGATAAATCGGATCAACATAGCCCGTTTCAGCGCCTAGGCGCCTCCAGGCGGGGCCTAGGCGCCTCCAGGCAGGGATTTTTACAACCTTGCCTCAAGGGCACTCTCGGAAACTTGTGGATCCCATACACTTCCAATAACGACATCCTAGCATGTGAATTGCGCTTGTAAATATGTATATAAGAAAGATATAACTAGATTAGGGGAGTGATAACTTTATTTTAGGTGAGCCATTGGAACTGATTTACCCGACGCTTCCTTGTGGAATTGACCGGAACATTACTGTAAAACTATAATAACTTATAAGTAGTCATGCACACATGTATATATAGGGAGTGTTTAAGGTCCAAACCGCCCTTACATTACTAACTTGCGAACCACTGTTGTGGTATGTAAAACATTGGATATAGTCTGTACACCTATAATAATAGTATGTAAATCATAAGAAAATGGTTGTCAAGCATCATTTCCGCTCCGTTTAGCTTTGTACTTGCGCCAACATGTATAGGATGGATTCACAAAACATGTTTAGGGGATTACAATACATGTTTATGGATTTGCAACCCATTTTTTAGGAACTATACACCGTTTTTACGAATAAAATATCATTTTAAGGAGATTGCATTTCATTTCTGCAAATTTTTACGTACTGTGTTCATCCGATTTACAACAACGTTAGACAGATCCTACTTTGATTTTTCGTGCTCAAAACACATTCAATGTGCATCTCAATAGATAGCCCTTGGAAAAAGAAAAATATTGGTACAAAAACGAAACAAATCGGAATTGAAACGAAACGGGATGATTAAATTAATGAATTTGTAAAAAAAACAAATGTGACATTATCCAAGATGCTGCCAGGTGACTCACTTAATGGTTGTTGGTTGGTTTGCAGTTTAGTACCGTAACTACAGGTTTGCACCGGGAAAAAGTTTACAAGAGACACAACAAAGAAGAGGAAGAGTATAAGTAAAAAGAGTGGGATGGTGTCAAGGCTGGGCAATCCCCTTCTTCACGAGCATATCGTATACTCTATCTATTTTGCTGGGTTCCAGCCTGAACAGCTGATATGCATCTGATTTCCTGGTTACACTGCCTCTGAAGATCTCTATGGATATGACCTCTTGCATTTTCATATAATGTGCTGGAGGTATCCTCATCTCATAGCAAAGTCGCTTCTCCTGTAACAAGTTAGATGGGAGGGATTACAACAAACCGATCAAAAGTTTAGTATTTTCAATTACAGCCGACAATTATAAAGACTGAAGAAAAACTATGCTCACATTTTCAGAAAGCAAATCTTCTCCCATCAAAACATTCGTGGAGTTTGCAGGCTCTGAAGCCATGTTTGACTTTGATCCCCCTACAATGCCTTGGGAATTTTCTTTTGTTCTACTAGAATTATTTTCTTCATATTCTCTTCTCCTTTTCTGCTCAAAGTATCTATCAGCCTCCGCTGACGAGCGACATCCAGCAGCTCGAGCTTCCTGCATGATTATAATATTGTACATAGCAGCTTACAATGAGGAAAGATCGGTTTGTAATTATACCTTCAGTTCTCCAATTCTTTTCAGAGTTCGATGCTCAGCAATCACAGTCTGAAGGAACTCTTCATGCTCTTCCTTGGAATGAAAGCGCATGAAAACATCATAACGCCGGCATATTGCCCTCTCCTCAGGGGACAAGTCCCTCTCAAAAGGACTTGGGTGCAGCAGATTTCTTTCTAGAATGAAATTCTTTCTGCGCTTCCTCTCCTCAAGCCTGCCACACAGAGAATGAATGGCTTACAACAGAGAAGGTGGGCACATACTCATTACTCATATAGGAAGGATTGCCAAAAATAATATCAAACAGAACATGAACTGCAAATTTTACAGACTAGATTGTCATCCTGTGTGACCATTATTGATATTGAAGATAATTGTTCACTTCATCGCATTGTTTTGTGCTTTAACCTTTATGGTTGATCATATAAGAATTTTAACATATCTAAACAGATAATAAATTATTCTAGTTATTATCTACCGCTTTGAATAGATGCGCAGCACCCGCAGCTTAAGCTCACGCACATCCTCGGGATCAGTATCTTTGAATTCCATCTCAGCCAGCAACTGCTCGGCATCATTGTCATACTCAGGGTCAAACTCATGTCTTTTTGCGTTGAAACCACTCATTTCAACTAGAGATGGACCATCATTGCCAGAGGTACTTGGTTTCTTCCCTTTCCTCTCATGAGCATCTGCATACAACTACAAATAGATAAACCAATGGCTAGTATACGTAGCATTACCTTTACTGCACTACATCATGGCTCCTTCCCTGAGCCAGTAATTTTTTTGAAACATCATAAGAATTTTGTTACTACCTAAGAAAGGCAGACTGGGGTCAGAAGCTAATTGATGCAAAAGAATAATAATTCATAGACTGGTGTCAAAAGGTAACCTCAATTATAAATATATCATGATTTAGACAACCAAATTATGGAAACAACAAAACAATATCTATTAATTTGAAAACTTCCATTAGATGTGCTGGTCCAAGTCATGAAAAAAGTAGAAAAAGAATTTTCAAATTCTCCTGCCATTTCAGTAATGATAGTTTCAAACAAGTCAATCACAAGTGATTAAATCATCCATAGTTACATCGTTACAGAGAAATCTAAAAAAATCATTTAATATTTTTTCAAATGTATGGAAGTACATTAAAATTACAAACCTTCCACTTTAATAACACCAGGACCATCTTTAACCTGGGCCATGCTGGATGCCTTTTTAACAGCAGCAGTGCTACTAGAATGGACCCCACAATCTGCTTCTGAAGTACAGTAAAAACAAGGCAGAGAATCAATGGTCATAGGCAAGATAATGTACCTTAAGTAGTGAATAAAAAATATGCACTCTGTCACCTGCAGTTAAAGATGTCAACCAGCCAGAGGGGCCACCTTTGTGTGGATCTTCAACTCTGCATACTTAGTGTAAAGAAGTCAGACTACGATGAACTGTGATGAACTGATAATGCAGTATTAAGTATGGATAGATTGACAGTCATACTTGACTCTTGAAGGAGTAAATGGAGATTCTTCCTTCAAAGTAAGATCTCCAAGTGCATTAAGCCCTGTGACAACAAGAAATACCATATCCATATGGTAGAAACAGAACCCATCATGTTTAAATAAAAGAAAGAGGAGCACAACAGTTAACATTATCACAAACCTTTCTTGTCCTCGCCATGCCCTCTAGCCATTGCGAGAAGCTCCTTCCTATTTTTTCCAGAAACATGTGACATGTCCTTTAAAATAGCAAGTCCAATACTAGGTCACTTACATAAAACATCAGAATTGAAAAGCGAATCAGCTTTAATGCAAAATGTCATACCGGAAGAGGGAAGTTGGGTGAGTTCATGTAGACATTCTGGTAGTGTTCAGTACACTGTTCTTTAGTCTTTGTCCCCACATGTTCCGCAACTTCTGCCCAATTCCAAAAGCCATATATTTCAATTCCCTGAGAACACACGTGAAACTCTGTAGTGAGAAAATGAAGGATAACGAGCAATGTTCTTTCAGGAACTTACACAAAATAGTAAATCACCTCTAGAAGCAGATTTTCGTCTTCTGCATTCCAGTCTGGGCATATAAGAGGGAAAGACAAGTTATCCTGTTCAATTAAAAAGCAACATATAAAGCACAAAACACTATAAAAATAATACATTATTATGCAATGGAAGAAGGTACTCGGAAGGAAAAAAATCTTGTAGTGGTATTACTGACCATAACCCTGTAAGGGTGATTGCACTTGTGTGGAGTGACCTCTGCTCCAACAGAAAAACACTCCAAACAGAGGTCAAAATCAGGGCACACAGCACACTTGATGCGGATCTTTCCAGTAATATCTTTGTTGCAATAATTGCAATGATACAAAGCCCTTTTCCCTTCAGTTGATCCTTGGCCTATTTCACAAGGATAAAACAAACATCAATCCCAGATAAACAAAATTAAATATCCTCAATTCAATTGAAAGCAAAGCAAAACTCATAATCAAATTGGTGGAATAATACCCGCTGATGAAGATTCTACATTTTCCCCGGTAGAGGCATTCTTCTTTCTCCTCGATCTGGAGGACAAAACACGGAAAATCAGGTAGCCTTCATGAATTGGGGCTAGACAATCTAAATGAAAAGGAAAAGCAAATTCACAAGTTCAATGATGTCCATATTCATAAGAGTTGTAAGAAACTAAGTCATACCATATTAGGACTCTACCATTGAAGTGGTCAGACTACATTACAGAACGATCATATTTGTACATCTAATCTAGATTATACTATATCTTAACATCATAGAAAAAATGATCAATTTCAAATCCTAAATCTGTTGAATCAGTCCTGCACCTAGGCAATCTGGCAAAGTCATTTCTTGAGTTGTTTCAACTTCAAAATAACAACTAACCACACTGCACCTAACTAAAACCCACCAGTAACACAAAACTCGGAGCCCCCCCAGAAATAATTTTTTTTCAAAGAAACCGCCAAGTTGATACAATGCAAAGCTCAAATGCGACCACAAAACCGAGAAAAGAAACAATTTTTCTACAGGAAATAGAATTCGGACCTCTGTGTTGGATCCTCATCAGCAGAGTGGAAGTTCCCCCGAGAGCGACCCATGAATACTTGTGGAGGCTTGAGCTGAACTAGCTCACGATGATCTAACTATGAGCTTGTCGGAGAGCGATGTGACTGATCGACAACTAAGATCAGAAAAAGAGTGGTGATCTATTCCGAAAATAGAACCATAGAATTCTCAGGATAGACCAATGGATTTAGGAATGGGGATAATCAATTTGGGGGCGATTTTGGATGACCTCACCAGAGGATTTGGAACTTTTCTATGATTCAACTGTGGGTTCGGTATCGGTAAATGCTGTTCGATGAGTTTGAAATATCCTTCCTAAATACTCTGAACAGATATCGTCTGTGAAACAGTAAACAGAATGGTGTTTGTCTGGCGAGAAAGTGAAATTCCCAGCCGAGAAAATCTCACCATCCTTTTCTCCATGGTCAGAGTCAGAGAGCCAGACAAGAATTGTCTTCAACTCTCGGTCTTACGTTGTATCACTAATGGGCTGCTAGCCCAATACAGGCCCAGTTTTACTTTTTTCACTGCAGAGCTCACTTAGCCCATTGGGCCTTTATTCATTTATACAGTGGGAGCAAGAGACAATTTGGTAAATGGAGGCAAGACTTGATGGTGGTTTGAAAAGTTGATGCTCTCTTAATTAGTGTTTCCTGAAGCAAAACCCTGAGCTCGTAGTTTTGACTGCAATGGCCGAGCCAGCTCTGCAACTCATCTCCTCAATCGCTTCTCAACTCGCCCGCCAAACTCACTCCAGCAAAGACTCCCTCGTCAAATCACTCCGTGTAAGCCCATTCAACCTCAAACCCCAACTCCTGATCTCACACTGATGACGATGGTGCTTTGTTCTCGGTTTTCTGTTTGAATTTAGCTTTCCACTTACAGAGAGTCGATTTTCTGCTATTCCTTTTTGTTGGGCAACGATTTATGTGGGGGCATGGTGATGAAGACTGCTTGCTATTGTTTGTTCATTGAGTGTGGATTTGAGGAGGTCAATGCTTCCAAATATATACACTCTCTCACATGGGTTTATTTCAAATAGAATTGCCTTGTCCTTCTGAAATGGGTTTCTTCTATTGTGGGTAGAGTATTATGCGCATTGCTTGCTATTTGAGTATTTGTTGGGTTTCTTCAGTTTAGTAGTATGGCTTCTTAAGGAGTTCTCTTCCGTTAACATTACTTATTTTGGGGTATGCCAAACTCATTATATGCAGGTGTGATGGATATTCTTATAAATTAGGCTGGATCCCTTCATTTTTTTTGTTCTCGGAAGCTTCTAGTTTTAAATTATTATCAGATCTGATGTTAATGATTGCACATTCCTTCTTTACAGTGCTCTGACATCTGTTGCATTTTTGTTGCAACGAGAATAATTTTTCCCTTGTTCTGTATTTCTGCTTGTTTCTTTGCAGCAAGCTGCCAATGCTTTGTCACAGTTAGAACAGCCTACATCTCCGAAAGCTCCCAGCAACTTAGTAGCTGCTATTAAGCCCTTCTGTAAATCCATCCTCAGCCATAACGTGCTTTATCATAAAGATAAAGATGTTAAACTTCTGGTGGCTCTTTGTATCAGTGAAGTTTTTAGGGTCTTGGCACCAGACCCTCCTTTTGGAGATAAATATCGGGTGACTTACTGTAGCATCTTTTTAATTTACTTCTATGTCCTTGTGGCAAGTCTCATATGCATTTTGCTTCATACCAATGACGCAATGTATTTACTGCAGGACATTTTTAAACTTATTCTTAGTATATTTGGGGAGCTTTCCAATACAGCAAGCTCCATGTTTACGGTCAGGGTCAAAATATTACAGATTATTGCACGATGTAGATGCTGTGTGGTCATGCTTGACTATGATTGTGGCGATCTGATTATTGAACTCTTCAAGGTTTTCTTTTCTGTTGTGAGGTTAGTACTTGGTCTCAGTTCATGTACTTGTTTGGTGTTTTCTGTACTTAGACTTTGAGCGAAATGCTACTATTTCGTTGGTAACTTGATTTCTTATTGAATGTTCTGACAGTCAGGTGGAAATGTTTGCTGCCCTAGTCAAATATTGGAAACAAAACTATTTTCTTGAACGATATTCCCAACAAAATAAAATCACGGGAAGTTCTGAGATGCAAATAGGGCCTGTGAGGGCTTTATTAGGTTGTCCATATCATGTAATTCAAACTTTGATTAACCTAACCAAAGTAAGTGATTCAAGTATCCTACTAAAAGGTGCCAATCTACTTGAATTTACTTCTTGCTTCAAAAAACCTTGACAGATAGCTATGCATACTTGAATTCTGGCCTAGTAAACTGGATTAGGGGTTTTAGCAATTTTTTTGGATAGTTTTAAAATTCTATTGATTATTATACCTGTTCTTCTTTCTTCATTTGAGACAACCATGGAGCTATAAAGGGTGATTTAATGTGTGTTTGGTGTAGAACAATGAGTTCTCACTTGGAAGGTTTTTTAAAACAGATAACTAAGTGGCCTATTTAAAGTCATAAATTTTAATTATAATCTTTGCCATGTATTCCCTTTATGTATAAATCTGTTCACTTATTATGAACACACAATAGTACTTAGTTTTATGTATTCAATATTCTCATTATTTTATCTGTCAGTTTTGATTTGCGTAAGCTGTTAACATAGAACAATCTGTTATTTTTTTGTAGTGAAGATCATGAACAGAGTTTGACTAATGATATTCTGTCTATAATGACACACATTTTAAATGAGGAAGCTTCTCAGCCGCTTTTGGATGTGATTTTGCAGAACCTTCGAAATGAGGGAAAGGTAAGTGCTGGTAAAATATGTTTTGTTTGGGCTTTAATATTATTTGTTGCAATGTGATGGGAAAATTCGGTGTGGAAAGATATGAGATTTCCTTGGTGATATTCCAAAATGATTCATGCTTGGACTATGAGGATGCATAAATTTTTGAAACACTGTGGAATACTTGGCTTACAGGAACAATACATGGTAGGTATATATTTGCATGCACATACACAACCAGTTGGGGACATTTCAGTTTGAAGTGAATTGGTAGCTAAGCTTTTTGATTAGCTTTTTATCATGGGGTTGAACTTCATAGCATTCTGGGTGTGCATGGCTTCCTGGCTTATTGTGTCCATATTATGTAGGATTTGAATGAGAAAAATTCACCTTTATGCCCATGCTAGGAGAACAAGAGGCTAATTCATTGAAGTTGCATTTTCCGTCTGAGTTTACGAAGTCTAATGTTGTATGGCGTCAATATCAAAGGCTTCCATCTGGTTCATCATTCAACCTAATTGTAGAATCTATATAAACATTGACAAGTCAGGAATATCGAATACTGTTGCTAGTAATGCTTCAATTTTGTGGGCTTGCTCTTAATGGTCTTCCTATGCCTTTGATAGGACATTAAATATCTAAGAAGTGAGGATGCAGAACCTTAGTGACTGTTGTGGATGAGCAAGATATATTTTCTTTCGTTGGAACTTGTTTTTGTTGATCTATAAACTTTCCCTTGCTAAATTACTTTGCACCAAAACCTTTATCCATTAATTTTTGGTTTGTTTCGATGAAGCCTTTCTGTGTTTATGCTCTATGTTGGCTCGTTTTAGCTACTACTGGTTTTGTATTGCTTTCTATATGCCTAGAAGTTTATGTGTTACTGTAACTGGTAAAGGCTGTCGAAGAAGTTTTACTAGTAAAATGTCCAACATTAATTGTTCCCTTGTCTATCAAATTAGATACTTTATGTCGTAGATATGTAATGCAAAAAACTTATAGGCGTATGTGTGTTTAAGAAAAATGAAAGGGTTAATTGTCAAAACTACAGTGAAGTTTTGTCCACAAGCGGATGCATGCATAAAGTTTTGCCCACTCTGT
>JAYMSV010003268.1:0-10084 GCA_036897745.1 Erodium moschatum | reverse complement strand
ATTGATTCTTGGCGGCGGTGGCTTCTCGAAGAACTATGGTGTGATCGGGCGATTAATGGTCGTTTTCTTGCCCCTCATCAACGGTTTAAGCATAAGTGGGAAGTCATCATGGCGATACCTGCAAATTCGGGTCATACCAAGAGAGTGATCACACGGTCAAACTCCTTATATGATTTTCTCTATTCCCACATGCCCGATCGTAGTGTCGCGTACGTCAAGCAAGTTATACATTTCTAAAAGTGGTCATGCTAACAAGGAGACTCAATATATATTTACAAATGCATGACTACTTGTAGGCTTAGTATAGTTTTACGGTAAAGTATCGATCGATTCCCACATGGAAGTTATGGGTGATTCAGTTCTAATGGCTCACCTAGACTAAAGTTGTCACTACTCTAATCTAGTTATATTTATGTACATATTTACAAGCACATTTCACATACTAGGCTATCGTAAGTATATGTAAGTGGGCTCCACCAATTCTAAGAACGCCATTGAGGGTGACTGAGAAACAACATAGAGGCGTATGGCGGAGCATGCGGTTTAGGTAGAGAAAAGAGATAATGGTATGTACGATATATACATGCAATACGAATTAAGTAATGTCATGTGCTCCTGGTGTTGTGTTTTGTTTAAAAGACTTGTTGTGATGTGTTATGGTGTTCCCTTAGGATCACTAATCCATGTTATCAAGTTCATGTGGCAAGTCACATAAACCACATTGGATAATATCATGAGGATATCTACCATTGCTGATAATATTCCCAAGGTAAACCATGGTAAAAGGCAGACTTACAAATCCCCGAACTTAGTTCCAACATAGCCTACTCTCCGAACCTTTTTTGAGAACCCAATTACCCGAGTTTATGAAGAGTCAAAAATCCAAGATTACCACAATCAATCAGAAGTAAAGAAATATTAAAATTTTAGAGTGGTTCATGCCAAGTGTTATGCAAGCCTTTCCTATGTAGGGGTTAGGATCATTAACCGATTAGAAATAATTTTTCTTTCTTCCTAAAATTTTTTGGAATGCTAAGTTCCAATAGTTCCCTTCCTGGTGGCAAAGGAAAAGATTTTCAACCCCAACTTGAAGGAATTGCGTTCAATCCCCGAGCAATGAACTACAAGGTTTTCAAGCTATGCATCGGTGGTTGGGATTGTCAGTCAATTCTACAACTCTCCATTCCATAGTGACTACTATATGGAGTTAGCAAACCATTCACAATTTCTCGACGGTGTGTCGGTTTCTTTCATGGACGAAGCCACGTCTATAACTTGGATTGTTTAGTCGTTAACCACCTCTTGTTCCAAGAACCGCACTTTGCACCCATTAGCATTTCCCTTTCAAGTGACCCAACCGTTTAACTAGAGAGTTGGTCAACCGGATCATCTAGGTAGGTCCTTCTCGCACAACCAGCCCGCTATCTTGAAATTGGCTTATATAAAGTTTTGATTTTAAAGTCGAAAACATGTAAATGAGCTATTAATGACCAAAGCACATGAACAAACTCCTAATTTTGCCTAGGTTCCACCCTTGAGCTCTATAGATCTAGAACACAAAGGTGAAACCTTTAGCTCATAAAATGACAATTTAAGGTAGAAGACTTTCAAAAATCATCAACAACCATTAATCATCACACATGAACATAACCAAACTCGATGTTAACATAATATAGTCATTCATCCATGGAGTTTTCAACATGATATACAAGAAATAAGATGAGCAAGAGAAGGTAAGAAACGGTACTCTAATGCATGTTGAGGAGTCCTTCTTCAATTTTCTTGCACACAATGTTGAGCTCCCTTATGCTCTCCTTTCCCTTTAAGAATAGATGAAGCTACAGTGCTCCACGTCGTGGAGCACCCCCTCACGACGTGGTCTCGGTGATTTCCATGCCATGAGATAGGTGCCATAAAATATCTTCGTTGTACCTTATACCCGTGAGAAATAGCGTTCCCACGTTATGGGTAGTATGATTTTCATGACGTGGGAAGTTCACTCCACGTCGTGATGACGTGAGCTAAGGCGGCTTGTCCCATGCTCCCCAAACCTTAACTGAAACGACACAGTGTTGATCCTCCACACCATGTGAAAGCAGGATCAGTCAATACTTTTAGTCCATATCTCGCTTTTAAGGACCCTGATTCTATGCTGCTCCGCCCAAGCTAAAAATCCAGTTTTATGTTCGGTGCGGAGCCACAAAACACAAGGAAAGCTAGAATGGATCAAAACTAAAAAGGAAAACAAATATGTATTTTATATACTTTTCTAAGACTAAAACATGCTTAAATACTGAGTTTTGGTGTTAATTTACACCGACAAGACATGTATGATGAGATGATGAAGGGTCTTAGGTGCCCCCGGTCCTTTTGGGCGCCTCTGCCAAAGTCCGGTTGCCCAAGTAAATGGTACACAAAGAATATGCCAGAGAGTAAAGGGCTCAAGATTCTGTGACGAATGAGCTCTAGAAACAGAAGGTGGAAGCAACATGGACCAAGGGGATGCTCCACCGGTCACCCTACCCCAGGAGGATCCGACTTCCATTTTAGATCAGGAGAGGGTTATTAAGCAGTCTCACCGGGAAATCTGAGTTGTTGGGTACGAATCGGGTGAGGGATGTCCCTTCCCGATCGACTTTAAGTACAACCTCGTCCAACCCCCTATTAAAATCAACACAGGCGGCTTCTTGGAGCCTAGATTCCGGATACTATCATTTTTCCATAGCATGATAACCAAATCTTATTTGAAGATTTTATCGTCTTCTTTAGGACACGATAGTCGTTTACGTATGTTTTGTTATGTGATCTGGTAGTAGGTCGATTGTTTTAGCGTTCTGTCGCTAATTTTTTTGGTTTTTGAGCTCCTGTCTACTTACGGATTTCAAACCTAAGCGTCGAGAGTCATTAATTCGATGTTTATGTTTTTGGTTGAGGGTCGGATGTTCCCTATATTTTGTCCATATCTGTGAGAGCTTTCTTCCCTTCGAGAAAATGAAAAGCAAAATGAAGATATTATATAAATGAAAAATTGATTTTTAATCTTTTCCTATGTTAGACGCACGGTACAGACATCAAATTTTAGATAATAACCATAACCAAAAGGTGCAATAAAATATTTGTGGTATCAGAGACAGCTGATTGGATCTCAATAACAAATTAAACATAGCGTGACTCGACACAAGAATCCAACAGCCAGCCGCTAAACCATTGGCTTTCTAAACGGCCGTTTAAAACGTTTCTTAGCCTTTTTGTTGAGGTTTCAACACATAACGGCGATTTGCCGTCACGTGATGAATCATACCATGATACCTATCAACCATGACTCATGAAACATCATGCATCTACTATGTTCTCATACATGGGTCATGTCTGTACATGCATACACATTTGTTTTCTTCAAGTCGATTAAGAATATTAAGAGAATTTTTGGTTTTAAGATTGAGAGGGTAATGCTAATCGATTCAAAATACAAAAACAAATTTGTAATCATATTCATTAAACATTAAATACAGTAAATAAAGATCGTATTTGATATTCCTCGAAAAAAAGATCGTATTTGTATTTGAACTTTGAGATAGTTACAACTTCCACGAGATCTTATGTTTTGAATGAATAACTTAAAAACGTCTTTTATATCATATAAAAATCATTTGAAATAAGTCACGTGCAAGACAAGCGACATTCTTTTATTTTCTTAAATGTCAAACTACCTACAATTAATTATATATGAATACACGTTACTATAAGTAAAATATAAATATTTTAAAATAAAACGAAAAAGGAAGTGACGAGACAACACATCTTTTTTCCGGCGTGAACTAGAACAACAAAGTCCTTGTGGCCTAGAAAAACTTCAAAGGGCATGGAAAAAAATGCGAAGTCGACAATTTGCTTAGCGATTTTGTCGACCAGCTTCACCATCCGTCTGGTCGGACAAGTTGGTCTAGCACATTATTGGAAGAGGTGGTCTGGTCATGAAATAGAGATATGACTCTCAAAATAGAAACTGTTATCTTTAGAGTTTCTACATTGATAACATTACCAATTTTGTGTCGGGTAGAGCTAAAGGAAAGAAAAGCATGACACGTAAGAAACAGAATAGGAGAGAGAACGAGTAGTCAGTAATGCTACATTTTTCCCACATTGGGGCCATGACAAAGGGTAGCTACTTTTTATTTATTGTTATTAACTTATTATCTACCCAATAATTTTTAATTAGTTCTAAGATACATAAACAAACAATTGTATGCGGCAACATCACGAAGGGAATAACGTTGCCCTAGCCCAACCAGCCCATGGGATGAAATGGTATGGACGCGCAAGCACTATCGTCTGGTAAAACTAGCATTGGCCGCTCCAAATATATGATTGTTAAGGTCGGGAATTATAGTAAATTGCCAAGGTAATGTGTTCATTTCTTTTTCTCAAAAATGTACTTGTAATCTGTTTTTTAAAACATGACTTATGTATTTTTTTTAACTTGTAAGTTATTAAAAAAAATTGTAGGTTCAGGGTTCAAACTAGTTTATTTCAGATTAGGGATTTTTTAAAAATGTAATTATATTTAATTAGGTTGAAATTCATGAAATCAAGGCTTCTAGGATTTAATGAAGTTGTCGAAAGAATGGAACTATCCTCCTCGATCTCTGATCGATTGTTCTGGCTTATTTTATCTATTTTGTTCATTTTTGCAAGGTTAATGATTAGAAAGCGACGATTCAGGGCTTTTATCCAGGGAAGTCAGGGACTTTTACCGGGATGAATCCCTAATTCACATCTACTATCGTCACTATCCTCCTACCACTCCCTTTGTTACTGATGAAGTCAGGTTCGGTTTTCAACCAGACGAAACGAGTCCTCACGATGGGATAAAGCAGCGCTTAGGTCACACCTTGAGCAGTCTTCATCAGTTTCGCCAGCTCCGTAGTCTAAAATTCATTAAGCTGTCATGCTTTCAATTACTTCTTCAAAACGAGAGAGTAACAAGAAATGCGAACAAACCTTTTTACTTTGTTCTATGTCTGTTCTTCAGTGGTTAAAGAGTGATATCCCTGAGCACACCTTTTATAGTCTGAATGATGATAATTAGTAAAATCTGCACCTTTTTACTCAAAAATTGATTTTTAGGAATTGTTATTAATTGATTAGAGAAATTGTGTATGTTAGAATTTGTTCATTTGCTTAATTGACTTCTTGGTTTCAATATGTATTGTTTTCTTGAAATTGTTAAATTGTAATGCGAAATTAGTTTGAAATGTGAAAACCGTTAGAATGTATGAAACTTTTAGAGATTGAATTAGGCTTGATTGTTATATACACGTTAGGTTAATATTACTGTTAAGTTCAAATGAATATAAATTAAGGCTTTAATATAACCTAGGTTTTGTGTAATTGTGTTGAAGTTAGAAATTAGTTTGGTTTCAATTGTATTAAATTGGAAATGAAGTATGAGAATTTGTTAGATTATTATTCAGTTCTACTTTTATAATGCTTAGAGACATAATGTCGTTACTCGAGGAAGCATTCGAGAAAAGAGTGGGATACGGGTGAACAAGATGCTCTAGTTCAGTTTTCGTTGTGTCCAGTAAGTTAGCCGCATCCGAGAGACCAAATGCTTCAAACTGGTTGACATCGTTGGGCCATGTCATCTCTGCTTCTTCCGCAGCATCATTCCTGACATGTGGGAAGTCTCCCCGCATTCGCAGTAACGAGAGGGTTGTGGAAGATGCCTAGTTCAGTAATGAGCTCGAACAAAGAAATAAGTGGGGTGGAAACCGAGGTATTGTCACGATCTCGCGGACTTAAAAGCAGGTCCAAGCTTAAGGAAGTTTAAAGATAGAATAAGATGTTGCTAGAAAGAATCTCATTTGAAAGAATGATGATGGTAGGCTCACCTGGGATATCGGGTCAATAGTTTGTGGCCAAGTCCCGATGAACGTCGAGAAGTATGACAGACTCGACGCAAAAGGGAGAATTTTATTTTCGGCCGGCTAAGCGTAATATCTTGCCTATCTCTTCATTTTCTTAATTTGCTAATATTATTGCACTTGTCTTTCCCACCTCCATGATTTGGTGCATGATTTTTAGAATCATCCTCACTCACTTTATCCTTCCTCGAATAATTGACTAGGGACTCTACAACATAAACCACTTATAATAACATTCGCTCACCATACCTTCTCAATTCGGTTTGTGCTCAAATTGCCAAATTGTCCTCGAACTGGAGCAACGCTTCTTTACCCTCAAGTTCATGAATCTCCATAGT
Source organism: Erodium moschatum (assembly GCA_036897745.1). Lineage (NCBI taxonomy): Eukaryota > Viridiplantae > Streptophyta > Magnoliopsida > Geraniales > Geraniaceae > Erodium > Erodium moschatum. The sequence continues at coordinate 3,819 of JAYMSV010003268.1, read as the reverse complement.
CAACTTATTAAACGTTGTCACATACTCGAGGATCGATCCCTTATAAGTTAACCGATAAAGCTACCCCTAACTTCTTCCTCAACATTTTCCGGATAGAACCACATCTTGAATTCTATCTGAAAATCCCCTAAGTAGTAATGCTACCTATATCTTTCTCTATGTCTTAATACTTCATACATCACCATCATGTAGTAGATCATGTAAATACATAGGAATAGTATGCAATTTATTTGAATCTTCTCAAATATCCATTACTTCTAAATAGTTCTTCACGATCCAAATTTTTTTTACCACATCCTTCTCCACTCAGCCACCTTCATAGAATTTTTCCAATGCTCTCTTACATAATTTCAACTCAACCCTAGTGTCGGTTAACTTCTCTTGCAAAGCATACACAAAGAGTCTCCAACGACCCCATATGTGCCTTCGCTAGATCGAGTTGTTCGATTAGAGCGCTCAATACCTCGTCCATAAGCTCTTCATCACGTTCGACTAGCTTAGTGGACTTCATTTCCAACTCCTCTACATGGTCCCTCATTCCTTCACTTGTTCTTCTAAATGAGACAACGTTTTCCCAATATGACAACAATATCTCGAGACTTGGATGTTCCTTTTATTTTCATAACTTTGGCAATAATCTCGAGAATCTCAATAGTAGCAATTTCTTTCGGCATCCTTGATTCTCAAAACCGGAGCTCTAATACTACTTGTTATGGGAATGGGTTTCACCTAGCAAATCTGTGCTCTCTCAACCAAATCCAAGTACTTGACTTGCGTTAAGATCAACCTTACGCGCACAGAAGCTAAAAAAACAAATGGATAAGAGAATAAGAAGACAAAATATACATTTTATATTATGAAGTGAGTGAATACAAATAAGGAGCTCATCCCATTATATACTTGGACTCCTTCAAGTTGAGGGTTTAGATCTATCTAATCGAACAACTACAAAAAGCATCTAAAAATATGCTTTGAAATATATGCTCGACATATTCTTTGGCATATTCCAAGATGCTTCTACAATGAATCTAGACGCTCTAATTCATATGTATAGTTGACATTTATATGGAAACTGCGTGACATTCTGCATGGCACACTTATATGGCGCGCTTCCACAAAAGTTGCATGCTCTGAAAAAGCGTAGCCTCGAGTCTGCACTTCAGCACCTTGAGGATGCGTTTGGTTTGGTCTGTGAAACTTTTCGCATCCCCGAAATCCTAGACATAATATTTCGTTCTAGAATCCCAATTTTTTTGACTAATTCGATCATATTTTAACTAAAAATTAAAATGCAATCACTTTTTAACACGTAAAATTAAGGGTAAATTACGTCTGACTACCCCGAACTATACGCCTTTAACGGTTGACTACCCCAATTTTCATTTGTAACAATCACCTACCCCGAACTAACCATTTGAACATGACGACTTCTCTCTCAAAACCCCGGGGTTGCGAAAGAGGTAGAGACTTATCTAAATCATGACGACTTCTCTTTTCGATGCGGAACTTGCCTCTTCCACGCCGGTGATCGAGAGAGGCGATGACTTAGCCGACTGGACACGTCTCTTGGAGGCTCTGCTTGAGAAGGTAGGGTTATACCCTTACCTACGACCGACTCTATCTCTGATCGGTATGGACATGCCTTGGCCAAGAAGCTGCTCCAAATAGAACATTATAGTCGAAGAGCACTCGAATAGGTGATGCGACAGCTTGAAGGGCCTCGGGGTTGATTATCCAACACGCGGGAGAAATGATCCTTTGTCTTTTCTTCATTTCAGAAAAGGAAAAAGAAGTGAATATGGGAGACGGGTCTGTGGACCTTCTATGGCTTTATCCTCCTTCTCTTCGACTTTCACTCCTATACGTAACCAAGGCCCCTCGAGTTTAGATATCACATTTATGGATCCAAGTCTACAACTTACATTTTGAGTGCATGATAGAGGAGGTTGGGGAAAAAATTGGACAAGGGCTTAGTCCTAGCTTCCTGCAGGATGCGAACGCTATGCGCGATGTTAGGGATACTACATGCGTATATGGACCCGGTTGGACATCATAAGACCTCTCTGACGCAGGTTCAAAATCTCCTTTAAAGATCGATAGGACCCGATGGTCGTGGAGCTCATGTATGAATGCCTAACAGAGTACTACCTTAGACGCGTCTGTGTTGAGAATAAGATCTGAGAGTGTCTTGTCGAGATCGCATGGGTATGGGCCATGAAGCAACGCTACAACACTAAACTCATGACAATCATCTCCCAAGCATAAAAAGGATTCTCGTGACTAGACTAGGACGAAGAACCTTCTAAAGCAGTCACAAAACTTACTGAAGACATGGGTTCGAGCCTCCTCCCTCAAACGGTACGGAACTCGGCTTCAGAATCTCATTAGTGCTCAGAATCCACTGTTGGTGCCGCTCAAGACTGGACATCTCATATTATTTTGGTGAACCCGATGACACTGGGTGTGACAAGAGACCTGACATCTCATACTAGGACTGGTCACACTGGTTCTTAAAAAACACCCCTGAAGTGGGTAAAGCAGAATGTGGTAGCAAAAATGGTTCGATTTGAGGCTTATTTTGCTTCCACGACCAGGAACCATTACCACCCAAGATGACCAGTACCATCCCCCTATCGGGGACACATATTCATCAAGCAGAAGTAATAGGGTGGCGACACGCTCCAAATTGGGGGCACGAGAAATATATCTTAAGGGTCAAAGATCGTTGCCCAAACACCACCCCTAAAAAAGGGTATTTCTAAGACACATTGACCCTGGCACTCGACATGAAAAATATATGGTCTTGTACGAGGTTCCCATCCATCAGGTGAGGTCTTTCAAACACCTTCGCCTAACGCCATGATTACCCGAAAGGGATGAGTGGTCACGAAGAGTGCACACTTGCTTGTCAAGCTAACTTCTTGGAACTTTATCCTAACTGGGCTAAGCTCAAGTCACAACACAGAGTGTAAGTGGGTCATGTAAAGCGAGTGTGGCCATTTTATTTCTCACGATTAGAGTTTGACCTGGCCAAAATGAAGGTTCAAATGATTTCTCGGGGCTGGCCCGTGTCTCATTTGTTAGAGAACCTAAATTGAAGAGTTTATCAGAAATTCAGTGACTGCCCAAGATGTCATGACGACGTCTTTATATTTTATTAACCTTTATTCATTGTTTTTTATTGGTTCTCGGCTTGTCTTCGAGTTCGTTCATCTCAAAGTTTTAAACTGTATTGCTATTTGAGTCCTCATAAAATATGCAAGGGGATCTTGGTGTAAGTTTGGACGGTATCTTGCTTTTGGTTAAATACTATAAATGAAGTCTGGTTATGAAAAAAACACTATTTTTATTAGGTGACTTTTTTTAAGATTAGGGATAGCTACCAAACATACCTCTATTGGCCTTTCGTCTAAAAAATTGACCATTTGTCACATTCGTTCCCACGTACACACATAGTAAAAGATCAATACCCAATTACTCACCTTTTTTGGGGAAACCCCCTACAATAAATGATGTTTCTCAGGAATACACCCGCTCCACCTTTGACGTCTTAGTAAAGAATGTTGTTTTTGTCCCCAAAACATAAAATAAGTGTTTTTTATCCCAAAAAAAGTGTATATATGGGGTATTGACCTTATACTAAGTGTGTACGTGAAAATATAAATGACGACGAGCCAATTTTTGAGATAAAAAAAGCATTGGGATATGTTTTTGTATTCACCCTTATAGATTATGTTAGATAACTATACATAAATAGGGGAAATTTCGGGTACAAACTGATCTTATGGTGCGAAATACAAATCAATCTGAGCCATTAAT
>JAYMSV010003267.1:0-10085 GCA_036897745.1 Erodium moschatum | reverse complement strand
CTAATTGTATCGAATTCTTCAGTTATGTAAAGAATTGTGGTTCTTTTTGTAAGAAGCTAAAGCCTGAGCTCGATTCATGTGGCATGGATGGATTTGCAGGACATGGCTCAGGAACCTCCGACCCAGGAACTGGTTGCAAAGGACTTGCATGGGTTCGAATGGCGTTTTCGCCATATTTTCCGAGGTATTTGTAACTTTTACCTTTGATGATCATGAACAAATAGTATCATACATACAAATAGCTGATGAAATGAACACAAGAAGAGGGCTTAAAGTTGAAAAAAAAATGAATACCTCAGGGTACTATTTTGCAATTATCCCATGATCTTATATAAAAAAGTAAACCAAATCTTTATTTGGTTCTTAGGAAAGACGTAGATTCACCCGAAATACAAGTAACAAAGCAATAGGCTCATTTCCTTGTACAATAGGCTATTCTAATACATCAAACTATGTTGTTTCTTGAAGAGCTGTTAATGATCTTAAACGAACAAAGAAATAGATTCACCTGAAATATATATGTAATAAGAGAAGGGATAATTGCAAAAAAGAACCCTCATGTATTCACTTTTTTCCAACTTGTAGTCCTCTTCTTTGATAATTGCAAAAACATGCCCTGAACTTGTCTTTTTGTTGCAATTTGTATAAAAATGATGATATTACACTTGGAAACTTATATTTAAAAAGTAAAAAACAAAAAAAAATCCAAATGTTCACATCCCTTCATTTTCTCCCTCTTTGTGCCGAACAAAGAATAAGAAATTTAAGGAATATGAAAATTTGAACTTTTTTAATTATCGTTTTTAAATTCAAATTTCCAAGGGTAAAATCGTCATTTGAAACAAATTTATAAAAGTGCAACAAAAAGACAAGTTCAAGGCATTTTTTTTTGCATTATAAAAGAAGTGGGCTACAAGTTGCAATTGCAAAAAATGAATACCTCAGGGTACTTTTTTGCAATCATCCCATAAAAGAACAAGCTCATTTCCATGCACAACATTGATGTTTCTATCATATTGTCTGTGTTCCATAAAAAATTCTCTGGTTCTGAATCCAGGGTCCCCCAAAAGGCACTTGCTTACCAGTGGCTGGAGCACATTCGTGACATCAAAGAAGCTCGTTGCTGGAGACGCATTCATCTTCGTCAGGTTTCTCCGAGCCAACCTTTGTAAAACCAAACTGCATTGACTTTTTCGATCATCTTCTTGAATCGACTCTTCATGTTTCTTTTAGAGGAGAAAACGGAGAATATCGTGTTGGGGTGCGTCACTTGACAAGGCCACAAAACAACGTATCAGCGTCTGTCATATCGGGTCTGAGCATGCAGCACGGGATACTTGCCAATGCCTTCCACGCTATCTCGACTGGATCCATTTTCAATGTCTATTCCCGTCCCTGGTATGATATTCAATGGGATGACGGCAAGAAAGTACCTTAAGGTATTAACTTTTTGCAATTTGTAGTTCTCTTCTTTGATGATTGCAAAAGAAAAAGTGCCCCGAACTCGTCTTTTTGCTGTACTTTGTATGGATTTGCATAAAAATGAGGATTTTACCCTTGGAAATTCAGATTTAAAAAATGATACAAAGAGGGAGAATATTAAGGGATATGAAAATTTGCGTTTTTTTTGTTTTTGTTTTTACTTATTACTTCGTAAAGGTAATATCATCATTTTTATACAAGTTCAGGGCATTTTTTTTTTCAATTATTGAAGAAGTGGGCTACATGTTACAAAAAATGAATATCACAGGGTACTTTTTTGCAATTATCTCTAATTCAAATTTAAGCTGTTTCTTACCTGCAGTGCTTGGAAAAAAAATGATAGCTGTTATGTTTTTGCAGGACGAAACCTTCTGAGTTTCTTGTGCCGTATGATCAGTACATGGAATCTGCAAAGATTGATTATATTATAGGATCAAAAGTCAGATTGAAGATTGATAGCGCAGAAGGCCATGAAAAGAGGTGAGGGAATCAAACCCTTTGCAAGTTACTATCATGTACACTTAGTAACTCGAGTTTAGAAGAAAATATTGAACGATTCAGAATTGCGATGGTATGCTGTGATTGATGAGTGCAAGAGTGAATTACAACATTTAGTCACACATAAATTTACATGTTTTTCACTTAGCTACACCTAAGTTCCAAATTCATTTTGCAACTATCCTAATTTTTTTTTTGAATCATAGAGCTCTTTTTTGTCAAAAATGACAAAAATACCCCTTGACCCTGATCCTACGAAATGACTCTTTTTTCTAAACCGTTTTTTACATATAACCAAAATGGTAGGTAAATTGTAGTCTTTTTTGAGATTAAGGTCAAGGACATTTTACCATGTTACGGTGAAAAGAGCTCTGTGATTTTAATTTATTTGAAACCTAGGGTAGCTGCAAAATGAATTTAGAACATAGCTGTAACTCGTGAAAACGTGTAAAATTAGGTATAGCAACTGTGCAAGAACCAAGTAAATTACAATGATAGTTACTGCCTAATGGTGTGATTAATGAGTGCAAAAAGCAAAGTAAACTACAATGATATATGATTGATGAGTGCAAGAACGAAAATAGTTACCGAATATAGAAGCCGCTCTGTGGAATCATCATTTTGTTCCTTACAAGTTAAATCCTCTTTTCATCTGAATGCAAATACTATGATTCCGAGCAGGTTTTGGGGTACTATAGTTGGAGTTGGAGACTTTGATGGCATAAGATGGCCTGGTTCAGAGTGGAGATGTCTGGAGGTAACATCGCTCTCTTTGCATATCTTTGAATTTTTATCGAGTTATTAAAGTTCGTGTACTGATGAAGCTGGCTTTGAGCATCGGTTCAGGTGCAATGGGACGATCCACCGGGCGAGACTCTTCGTCTTGAGAGAGTTAACCCGTGGAACATCGAGCCATTGGATCAAACCAACAAGAAACACTTTTCTGATTCGCTTGGACGAAAGAGATCAGGTAAGGCTGGAACACATAATGATTTTAACGTTTGTAGATATAATGGGTAATTGCATAAGAGTACCATGAGGTATTCATCTATTGCATCTTGTAGCCCTCTTCTTTGCTAACTGCAAAAAATATCTTGAACTTGCCTTGTTGCAATTTATATAAAAATGACGATTTTACCCTCACAAATTTAGATTTACAAAATAAAAAGTAAAAAACAAAAAATCTAAATTTCCATATCCCTTAAATTTATTACTCATTTGTATGACACAAATTTATACAAAGTGCAATAAAAAGACGAGTTCATGGCACTTTTTTGCAATCATCAAAGAAGAATGTTATAAAGTTGCAAAAAGAGAATATCTTAGGATACTTCTTTGCAATTATCAAAAAAGATTATAAGTTGCAAAAAATAAATACATGAGGGTACTTTTTTGCTATTATTGCCGGATACAACTTTGTGACTGACCAGGTTGTTTGTTTGTACCAGGTTTCATGCAGAGTGGCTATGAGCAAACTCCAAAGAAACAGTTGAGTTCTTGGGTCTTGCAAGGTCAAGAAGGCTCGAAAACGGGCCTGCGAGAACCAGACGGGCCTTTCTGGGGCCTCGATTATGTCCCATTTCATCGCTTCTCCGGCTGCCAGAACCCGTTTGGAGTCAGCGACGAAGCTGCGGTGAGCTTGAGCAATTCCGAGTCTCAACAAAATGGCTGCAGCAAGATAATGATTTTTGGCGTCAATCTGGTCAGCAGTTCGCCGGAGCTCCCTTCACCACAAGTGGCCACTTCCGGTGGCTTTCACAGTCCTTGTACTGTTTCTCCAATTTCTCAGTCCAACACGTCTGGTTCCGTCCAGGCCTCGGAGCGCTCCAAGAGTACTCAGAACGTTGTTGAGCAATGCAAGAGCTGTTGCTTTTCCAGTAATCGGACTTGCACCAAGGTAATTTACACTCTTCTTCAAGAGATTTTTTTTTATGGTATGTTGCAGATAACTACCCTTTTGTATTGCACACAAACACATAACCTCATAGGAAGTTTCCATTATGCAGAATAGATGGAAACCATCAAAAGTTTCGTTTTTTTCTTCATGACTTACACGTGAGTGTACATTTTAGGGGTAACTTTATTAACATACCTTCGACAAACTTTGATTCTCAAATACACTCATGGTGAAAGAGAGGGGCTATCAGTAACACATTGCTACCTTTCGTTTATTCATCAAAAAACCACTGATAAATGAGAAAGGTGACAATGTGCTCGTGATAAAACCATCACCAATTCAGTGTGAATCCAGAGTTTTTGATTAATAACGTGTCTGCCTTTAGGGGATGTTTTTGAGAACCAAAGATAATCGAGGGGGTGTAAATAACGTTTTCCCTGATTTTTAAAATACCCAAAACTACTAACTCTCACGCTTCACTCTTCCTATTTCAATTCGATTATGTTTCCCGAAATCCACCATGGAATCATGTTGAAACTTGAAGATTAAACAACGAGAATGTGTAGTTTTGGGATATTATAAAATTTTGAACCAGAGCGCGAGTCAGGGACAAAAGCAATCGAAAATTTTGATGGTTCCCGTCTTTGCGGGTGACACGTGGAAATTCACAAGGATAGCCATGTGTCCGCGGAAACTTATTATAGAGTCATGTTTTTGTGGGCAATTCTTGAAGGTAGTTATGTGCGATGACCAATTGTTTCCATAAGGTAGCTTGAGAGGCAAGTTAACTATTATACATGCAGGTTCTCAAATATGGAACTGCTCTGGGAAGATCAGTTGACCTAGCTAGTTTCGATCGGTACGATGAGCTCATAAGCAAGCTCGACGACATGTTCGACTTCAAAGGAAGCTTGATAGACAAGAGCAGTGGATGGCAAGTCACCTACTCAGACAATGAAGGAGACATGATGCTTGCTGGAGACTTCCCATGGCAGTTAAGTATCATCAACATATAAAAGAAAAGGATAATTGCAAAAAAGCACCCTAAGGTATTTGTTTTTAACAACATGTAGCTCTCTTCTTTGATAATTGCAAAAATGTGCCTTGAACTTGTGATTTTGTTGCAGTTTGTGTAAAATGACGATTTTACCCTTCCAGGTTAGGTTTTAAAAATAATATGTAGAAAACAAAAAATCTAAACTTTCTTACTCTTTGGACGTACAAAGGGTGAGAGATTTGGATTTTTTGTTCTTTAATTATTATTTTGAAGGGTAAAATTGTCAATTTGAAACAAAATATATACAAAGGACAGCAAAAGACAAGTTCAAGGCACTTTATCAAAGAAAAGGGTTATAACTTGCCAAAAGTGAATACATCAAGAGTACTTTTTTGCAACTATCCCTAAAAGAAACCTCGACTTTTATTGCAAAAAAGCACCCTAAGGTATTTATTTTTACAACATGTAGCTCTCTTCTTTGATAATTGCAAAAATGTGCCTTGAACTTGCGGTTTTATTGCAGTTTGTATAAAATGACGATTTTACCCTTCCATGTTAGGTTTAAAAAATAATAAGTAGAAAACAAAAAAATCTAAACTTTCTTACTCTTTGGATTTTTTGGTCTTTAATTATTATTTTGAAGGGTATAATCGTCAATTTGAAACAAAATCTATGCAAAGGGCAGCAAAGACAAGTTCAAGGCACTTTTTTTGTAATTATCAAAGAAAAGGGTTATGACTTGCAGAAAGTGAATACATGAAGAGTACTTTTTTGCAATTATCCCTAAAAGAAACATTGACTTTTTATTGTGAAACGAAATCGAGCGATTAAATTTAACCATTTACGATAATCAAACAGGGAATTTCGATCCATGGTGCAAAGGTTGTTCATCTATCCTAAGGAAGAACTTGCTAGGCTGAGCCCAACCTCGCCCGAACCAGCATACATATGACGAAAGATCGATCTTGAGGTCACTTGTTCCTAAATATATATATACAAAAATAAAGAAACAATTAGAGATGGTATGAACAAAAATGTCTAGGACATGAGTGTGGTTTTTGTGTTTTGTTCGAAGTCCTTATGTTTTGTGTGTGAGACTGCATAAAAGTACTCAAAAACTATATATATGAATGAATAAAAGGCAAACCTTCCTTGCACATCAAGTTTCATGCCTAAGAGCATCTATAATGCAGGGCGAATTGAGAAAAATTCATCGGTAAATCGGCGCAAAATGTGTTTTTTTTTTGGTGAAGGGAGTGAAGGCTTCATCGTCCAATTCAATTCGCCGACAAACTCAACTCACCCGCCTTTCAGCATTGTTATGCAGCACGTGATTATTCTTCTAGAATCGTCTCTTCAATTCACCCACCTTTTTTCGTGAGAAAAATTACAGAAAAATCTTATTCTACCCTAGTTTAACCCGTCATGTTTCCAAATAGGTGTATTCACTGGGATTCGAACTGTGACCACAAGGAGATGTGAGACCGTGAAAAGCTCTTCACCATCAGGCTAACCCAAGTGGACAAATTCACCCAGTTTACACCCACTTGTCACGCAACACCTGACTATTCGTTTGGAATCGCCTCCAGGTGGGTTGGACGAATACAATTTGTAATACTCGCTCTTTGCCTTTGCTTTTGTTGTTTGTGTTTTAAGCCCTACTCGTTTTTTTTCGAGTTAGTGATTTATTTGTTTTGCTTTGTTTCGTTTCCTTATTTATAATATTTCTTTTTCTCCGATAAAAGAAAGAAGGTTGGACGAATCCACCGATAATTTGAAGATTAATCGCCCTTATGGTAATCCGTTGGAGATGCTCTAAAGAGTTGCCAAAATACAATAAAACTTTAGCTTAATCTATAAATACTAAGAGTGATCATAAGTGACATCAATATAGTTTTGGGTTACTAAAAAAGGTGGTGGTCGGAGACGGAGGGTGATTGGTGGCTGCTCTGGTAAGACAGCGAAGCATGACACTTCAGAGCCGCCGTGGGCCACCGGCGGCAGGGACCAACTAAGCTCGTATAGAGCTTACACACCCCCAACGACATGCTTTAGCGGCGACCCCAACATGATTGCTAAAACCCTTCTCAGCACACCTTTAATGCCCTCACATCGAGTTACAAGCCCGCGTCAATTGAGCTCGGCAATGTGGTACCCTGACGTTTGAGTATATACGTTCAGTTTGATTCTTATATTTATTCGATGTGGGACGAAACATGATTTTGTAACGAACACATCGATCTAAAACACGATATCGCGATTATCGTCACATACTAGTTAGTTAATACGCGTTATTGACCATCAAATTTGTATGGATTTGAATAAATAAAGATGTTATCGGAAACAATTATCGGCAATGAGATACCCTGATGTTTGAGTATAAATCTATGAGTAAACAATCATGGATTGCGAGAGGTTTGGAAAACTCGTCCTCCTATCAAGTCGGGAACCTAGTCTAGCAGAGAGCTCAACAAAGCCGATAGTTAAAAGTTCAATTATAGTTTTATTTTGTACTTCAACACGAGTTCTCAAAGACAAACTCAAAAGGGCCAATTGCCCATCGAACTTTTTATTGTTTTGAATTCAAAGATGGGTAATTGTTAGCGACTGCTTGTATGTTTTATCTATACTCGAACATGTCCAAGTCGAATTTGTTAGGCGCTCGAGACAAAAAGGCGGTGGTCGATCGTCGGAGGGTGAGAGGTAGCTGTGCTCTGATAAGACAGCAAGCAATGCCATTGCAAGTATTGTGCCGTGCAGGGCTCCAAGGAGTAGCTTGGGACCTCCAAGGCTCACCAACGGAGATCTCTGTAGAGAGATCTCCAAACGCCCCCGACGACGTCGTTTAGCGGGCGCCACTAAACCCTTCCAAGGTCCACCTTTAATGCCCTCGCATCGAGTTACAAGCCCGCGTTACTGAGCTCGGCGATATAATGCGTTCATGTGCGAGCTTATAACTTCAGTTTCGTTCTTATATTTATTCGATGTGGGATAAATTACAATTACCATGGTAATTGGATACATGTGTAACTATTTTCTATAAATTTAATTAATAATGTATAATAAATAGAATATATATGAATCATGTTTGTAAAATAAAAAGGTGGTGGTTGGTCGTCGGAGGCTGCTTTGGGCATTACGCCGGACACAGGTTTTCTTTAACGCCGCCACGAGTCACTGGCGGCAAGTACCAACGGAGCTCGCTACGTTCGGGTAGCGAGCTCAACAACATGATTTAGCTGCGACCCGAACAGGGGGCACTACTAAAACCCTTCCCAGTCCACCTTTAATGCCCTCGCATCGAGTTACAAGCCCGCGTCTACTGAGCTCGGCGATATAAATCCTCCATGTTTGAATTTTTAACTCGTGTTTTGTTCTTATATTTATTCGATGTGGGATTAAACGTGATTTTACAATATACATTGATCCAGTTATTTGATTGATTGCGTGTGCAACTATTTTTATATAGTTTAATGTCGCACACCTAGATCAAAATAGATTATCTTATGATAATAGAACATAATTAAAATATCGTCATGAACTAATTAGTTAAGTGGTAGTGCAAGATCTTTACCCCTTGAAGTTCATCATGATTAAGTATTTTATTTATGACTCCAATTCATTTTTATTTGATCAACAACAAATTAGTAAACCTGATTAGTAGGATCAACAGCAATTGGGTTTTTGATTCATTGAACTTTCAATGCAGGGTGAATTGAAAAAACCTACAATGAAGGATCGGGGGAAGGATTCATTTCCCGTTCAATTCGCCCGCTTGCCACGCAACACGAGACTATTCGTCTGAAATCGCTTGATTAGGTGGAATCGGCTAGTGAATTAACGGTTGATCGCCTCCACTGCGCTAATCCCATCGGAGATGCTGTAAAAGGCAATCATGTAGTGCCAAAAACAAGATAAAAAATACTTTAGCTTAATCGATAAATGTTGCATGATGATAAAACTTGCTTGATCAGTCAATCCATGTAACTACTGAACATGAACATGAACAATCTCCTTCACGTTACAAGCAATAGTCCAGGTTCATAAAAGAGCAGGATCCACACAGCATCCACTACACATGATTGATACTTATCCAATGAACAGAATTCGTTGGACAAGTAAAACCGTTCATCGGTCATGAAACTACCGACGAATTATTCGTTGGGTAAGTTTCGTCGGCTATGAACGGTTTAAAATGTTCGAACCCGACGAATTTTGTGTCTTTTTAATTTTGTTGGCCAAGTTTCTTTCACACCCGGCGATTTTCGGGGTTGTTGGTGTTGAAAACAATATTCAAATCCGACGATTATCAAAATTCGTAGGTGTTGAAAACAATAAATGTGTTCTCTCAGAGCATGTACAGTGAGGGGATCACATATGCGAATCATGTGATGATTGAGATGATTTGTGATGCGCACCCCTCTTTTTGAACTGTGTTCCACAGTGTGCGAATCATGCTTTATTACACGTTTGAATTATATATTGTTTGCAGGTTTAGCACGTTTGGGTACACGATAAGTAGAATTTATTTTCTCGATTATGGTCTCAACATACACAACGATCTTCAAGATTCATCGGGTATGAATAATATTCAAACCCAACATGAAAACATATATTCATATCCGACGATGATCAAAATTCGTCGGAGATGAGTACATAATTCAAACGCGAGGATTCTCAATATCGTTGGGTTTAAATATGTGTCCATCACCGTGAAAACCAATCTCATCATTGCACTGCTCCAATTACATAATATATAGTCATTTCCCATTATAAATTTTTATTTCTTTTAATTAATACACCTATTAATTTCTTTTATGCGGAGTAAATGATTTTTGTTTTTTTTTTGAACCGGGATTTTTGTTTTTTTTAGTTTCACTACTGGGAGAAATACATTCTACTGCATGGCATTCTCTGTTTTGCTTTTTTCTTTTTTGTTCTACGTTTGTCTACTATTCAGCAGAGCACAGACCCCAGATCAGACAAAAAAGTAAAAGGGAAATTTCATCTTATTATCCTAAAAATTAATTTTAGTTTCATCTCATTATCCTGAAAATAGTTTGTTAGAGTATGTACAGTGGTAAGGCTCGGATTGAGGCTTGGGGCTCGGTTCCCTTTGCCACGTGGACAAAATTTAGGGACTCGGGACTCAAAAAATGGGGTGTTTTGCAGTGGGAGTCCCTGATTGAGTCCCTGATTGAGTTCCTTGCT
>JAYMSV010003266.1:0-10086 GCA_036897745.1 Erodium moschatum | reverse complement strand
ATGACAATTAACCTTTGCTCGGGTTAGGATTTAGTAGTAAATGAAAGGTGACCGTTAGGACATGAAGTAACCCCTTTAAATTATACAATTCTCATCTTTTCGAGGCAAAAAAAGCGAGCTTTACCGAGAAGAAAAAGGGAAGCATGGATTATTATTATATTATTATTTATAAAAATAGAGGAATATTGATTACAGGAGATATGCCTCCCAGAAAGCATATTGATTATTATATAATGATGCTTGTCAATCATGGATTAATATTTAATTATAAATGTGAGAATAAAAGGAGAAGATGGTGATGTTCTATGGAACAAATATTTGCAGTTGACATGTCAATTATGGATCTGAAAATGGTTGATGAATTGAATTGTGGAATGGATAGAGAGTGTGTGGGGGACCATCAGATGATTAGCAATTTGATTAACTTTTTTGCTTCCTTTATGAGATACTTGCATTGTTTTAGTGTAAAAGGGTTGATGAAGAAGGTTTGTGCTTTTATTAGCTGTGCTTCTTTGAGGCTATGGTGTCCATTGTGCTTCCACTCCCTTGTATTCTTTCTACGATTGATTCCTATTTCAATCTTGTAGATTTTGTTACACCTTTGCAACTTGAGTTTTTAGATGAGTCAGAGTCTTAAGATAATCGAAGCACATGAATTATTTTGAGTTAAGAAGTTACTCAGCATATATATGTATTGTTATGACCATCGCATTACATAAAAAAAAAGAACTTGGTGATGGTGCATGGATGGCATGCATGGATGCAGGTTTCCGATTGATGGTTTTGGTTTTGTGGGTCATAGGTCATGCATATCAGTTCTGACTTTTTAAGTCTCATTGGTTTTTATGGAAGCGGGTCATATCTTTTATGTTTTGACATATAAATTTGACATGTCTTGTTTTCTTCACAACATATATATCTCATTTGGAGACTGGGGGCTTCCATAAAACTTCTATGATCGTAAATATGTATACCGAAGTAAATGATCACAACCTTTGTAAATTTTAAATTTTTATTTATGTAAAAGGAACATAAATATGCATAACCAAGTTTTTGACCCTTCTCTAGTGGGCATTGTAACAACCACAAGATGTAACCTAAGCCTCCTCCTCTATATTCAGGATTTTGAGAATTCAGCCCAAAGCCCAAATCACGGTCAGGCCCAATTTCTCAGGTCCTTGATTTTCCGTTGATGACAATTGGCATAGTATACAACTATAAATAATAATATAAAATTTACAAAGGTTATCTTTTAAGTATGATCATTCAAAATAGATAACTTTATTATTTTACAATTCGCAATACTGAAACTTGTCCTTCCCCAGCGCCTCTATCATCTTAGCCCCCAGTTCGTACACAGTCTCCATCTCCGTCGTCTTAAGCGTCAGCTTCCCAGTCTTCGAGGCCGCTCCTGACGCAGCCGGCCGGTCAATCTGTATCTCCACAACCTCTCCTTCGATGACCTCAGTCTCTTCCTTGATTCTGACCCCGATGGCCTTCCTAAAGGCTTGCATCAGGGCTTCTGTTTTAGACATTTCGAGGGAGAAGAGCTCGCTTCCAGCAAGCATGGCGAAGGGGGTTTCGAGGCCGAGCGACTTGGCCATTCCCATGGCGATGGCGGTTTTCCCAGTACCAGGCTGGCCAGCGAGCAAGACGGCGCGGTCGGCGATTTTTCCTTCCTTGATCATCTGGAGAATCACTCCGGCACCCTTGCGCGCCGCCGTCTGCCCAACCATGCCCTCCGACACATCTCGCGGCTCGAGAGTTGAGTCCAGTCCAAGCCCGCGGATGTGTGAGTGCGCGCCTATGCGCTCTATTCGGGTCAAGTCCCGGCTCTCGGAAAGCTTAAGCTCCGTCATACAGGTTTAGGTAGAGAAGCTTGTTGAGGGAGAGAGGGAGAGCTAGGGTTTAAGGTTGAAGAAGCTCGAAAATGAGTTCAGCAGAGAGTGATTGGGTCAGGTTTTGTACCGCACCACAGCTCTTGTGATGGGCCTCCATTTTCTAAATTATTCTGAAGTGGGCCGAGATGGGCTTTCTCAAATTTCGGCTTTACTACAGGTATGTAAATGAAGTAGGACGAAACAACTATCGAGGCAAATGCCGAAACAATATACGAAAAGAAATGTAAAATGACACGAGAGAGGGTATTGACAGACAAAGACCCATCTCCTAATTTGATGACAAAATGGTATGTCTCCGTCTATACTATCAAAGGAGTGACTGAGCGTGCGCCCATTCACGTCTTGATTAAGTCGCTTTAGGTTGCCCGATAAGCATGTTTGTTCGACTAAATTGGTTGAATCGAGTAGAATTTGAATGATTTATTCTCGAGTTGGAATCAAATTTTAAATTTGACTCGTTTACATCTCTGATCCACCTTTCCCTGTCTACGAATCATCAAGTGGTTTCAGTAATCAAACCAATGAAAGAAGAATTATGATATCTCAACCCACTCTCAAAATCAGCCGGCGCATACCAGAATTATAACAAAGTAAGTAAAGATAGATCTGTTTAGGTTTATCAAGCAAAACATTCAATGAAACAGTTTAGGCCAAGGTTGTTATAACAACATCCTCTCTCCACATATCCAATACAGCAATGTCTAACACAGTCTAAGCGGCTGCTTCACTCGTTGCTGCTGCTTCTGGCGCCGGTTTCAGTACAATTTCCACGTTATCATGGACTCCTTGTAGCAGTAGTTCACCATCATATGTCACGATCTTACGCTTCTTGGCTGCTCTCAGTGTCCCCACCAGCGCTTCAAATATGTTTGCACATCGATCATCATTGAATAGCACTCCAAATGTCACCTTCAAAACACACAAAACAAGCATGTAAGACGATTTTAAGGATCTAAGTATATGTCAAGACATTTCAGAGAACGGAAATAACATCATTGTTCACAAACGAACAAAACCAAACCACCAGTTTATTAATACTACTCCATGCAAGCAAAATAGTTCTTGCAACCTCAAGTAAATGAAAGTTCCATTCACCAAGCAGTCATGGAGTACATGAAAATGAACCAATTTTGAAATCTTGCAACCCAATGATCCATAAATGTCAAAAGTTGAAGCACATATAATATAAGCATATAAAGGTAAGAAGCGGAGGGCGATAGGGTAATATTGATAAGTAGTAACTTTGACAATCCCAAATACTGCAACTTTCTTCCTCAGGCAAGGCTTTTAGAATTTCAGGAGGGTCAGTTTATGAAGTTGACTCAAAGTTCTGATATTTGTTATTACTAGAGTTGTTAATTTGACTTTATAAGGCTACATGCGGGTCTATGTTCATATGCTTATGCTCGTAAGATACATTACTCACAAGTCATTAAGCAAAATAACCCGCATAACATGAGCAATGGGAATAGAAGATCAGAGTCAGGACTCCAAATAATATACAGATCGTGACACCTACAGCTACAAGCAAGCATCTTCAGTTCATTCCAAATTATGGATCATATCAACTAATCCCACAGATCCCAATTAGAACAAATGAAGATGACTTCTCTGGTTGATACCCAGATCGGAGCACCTACAAGTATACATCATCAGGTCATTCCAATTTATGGATCATACTAACCAATCCTAAGATCCCAGCTAGAAAAATAAAGACAACTTCTCCTGTCTAATAAAAGACACTCTTTTGATTTTTTTGAATGCTTTGGGTCTTATTTCTTGGTGAGAGTGAAATTGACAACCCAATACAATGATTAGCCAACAACTAAGGATTCAAACACAAATCCAATTCACACAAGCCAAAAATGATGACATGAAAGCTCACATTTTGACATCAATCTTCAGCATACACAAATATGTAGTCAAGCCCACAAAATCAAATCAAGATCTATATTCAGATGCCCATTGACACGATCGAAGAGACCCAGATCTAGATCAAAGAGCAATGATTCAAAAGAGAGAAGATTAAGGGTACCTTGTAAGAGCCATCAGGTTGGATCTTGCCAAGTCTCTGGATTTCTTCTCTGAGTCTCTCGACCTCTTCTCCTACGTTCATGGTTTCAGCTTTGCTTCGCCAAAAAAAAAATTCCTTCTTGAGAATTGGTGAAGAAGAGAAGAGACCTTCCCCAAATGCCCCCTGGTCTCTTTTATTTATCTAATGGTGGCCAAATTTTCTCGGAAAATCAAAATGGAAAGATAAGATAATCCACGTGTGCTGTGTACTGATATGTCTATGTCTATATATTCATAATTTGTTTGGAATAATTAATATTAATTTGTATAAAATAGTACTACAGTACTCAAAAGTGGCATTCCATGTAATTTTCAGATTTAGTAAGCCTTATTTCCAATCTTCTTCTTCTTCTTCCTCTCTCGTCATCCTCTCCTTCACCTGACAAAATTTCCCAAATTTTAGGGCTCTAGCTCTATTACTAGGCTTTGCTCAGTTTTATGTGAATTTTTCTTGTAATATGCACGTGAATTTGGTTCGTGTTTGAGCCGAATCTGTAATGCTAGAGAAAGAGAAATGACAGAACCAAACCATCGAGCGTCAATGTACGAGTCAGGAGCCATGAATATGCCAGGCCAGGTTGAGGAAGAAAACGACGACGTTTTAGCCGGAGAAGAGTCCATAGACAACCCACAGATCCGCTACCAGGATGCCTCAGCCATCGTCATGATGAACGGCGTCGACGAAAATGCTCATGCCGTCTCTCTGTACGCTCCCGATTCTGATTTTGCTCCGGTGGCTGCAAATGGAGGTGTAGATCAGCTCACGCTTTCGTTTCAAGGAGAGGTTTACGTTTTCGATGCAGTTTCGCCTGATAAGGTCTGGATTTTTTTTTCTGCATCTGGGTTTTGGCTAATTTTGCTTTTAATTTCACCTCTCTTTTCATATGGGTTCTGCTCATTTTGCTAACAATCTATCAATGAACTGTGGTTTGGTTCTGATTTTTTTTTAATTGTTGTATACTTACTTTTGGATGTCTAAATGAAATTGTTTTGTTATGCTGGTGAAGCTACTGAAGGAGGCTGCAATTCTCTGAAATTTGGAGTTCTTTTGTGCTCGAGAGTTGGAAATGACTGATGTTTTTGTTTTGTTTTGATGATTGTTCATAAGAATCAGTTTATTTTACATGTAATCTCAGTTAATGTCATACTTGAAATACTTTTCAATTGGGTTATGGTTAATTTGTGAATAAATGAGTTCATCTTAAAGATCTATAGAGCTGGCCTGAACTTGTTTCAAATATGTGTGATTGTTGGTTAGGTTGTTTACATTTTGATTGAATGCTTAAATGTAACCAATGATGTAGAGATCATTTAACAAGTCAACCAAGAAACTGGTTTGAGAACGAGGTGAAGTCTTGAATTGTCCAACAAGAACTGCTTTTTTCTGGGATGTTGATGAATTATGGGCTATGCATGTTCAATTTTGTCCAGATATGCATTTTTGTGTACATGTGTTCCATTCTATTAATGGGAATAGGCTATGAGTGGGTTTTGAGTCTTTAAATATGGATAATTTATTTGTCTTTTCAAACTTTTTTTGGGGGGTTATTCTCACAGGTGCAGGCAGTATTACTACTTCTAGGTGGATACGAAGTCCCTTCAGGCATTCCTGGACCGCCAATGGGAACATCCTCGCATAATCAAAGTGTAATGTACTTACCCCATCAACGTGTGCCTTTTGTATATTTGTTCTTGCTCTCTCCTATAATTGATTACTCTGATTCTTTCAGGGTCTTGGTGACTTCTCTGGCAAGTTAATCCAACCACAAAGAGCTGCTTCTTTAAGTCGGTTTAGGGAGAAGAGAAAGGAGCGATGCTTTGATAAGAAAATTCGTTACAATGTGAGAAAAGAAGTTGCATTAAGGTACTTTGTAAATGAAGAGTGGTTCCTTCTTTGAATATGATTCTTATTTCAACCATTGACTGATATGCTATGTATGGCTATATCAGGATGCAACGTAAGAAAGGGCAGTTCACATCATCGAAGGGGGGTTCAGATGATGTGGGCTCGGCTTCTACAGTTTGGAGTCAATCACAAGGTTCTGGTCAAGATGACAACATGCAGGAAACTTTGTGAGTGCCAAGAAGACATCTTTTTCTCTTTCTCATTTATTTTTTCCCTTGTTTTGTAACTTCTATCTAATGCTTTAGCTTTATGTAGGTGTACACATTGTGGAGTTAGTTCAAAGTCCACTCCAATGATGCGCCGTGGGCCTGCTGGTCCAAGGACTCTATGTAATGCATGTGGGCTCAAGTGGGCTAACAAGGTTAGTTTGGAATGCCAGTTGGATATCTTTTTGGTATGAATTTGACACATCTTGTTGCATCTTCATTTCATAGAAACCGAAACCATCTTCCTTAGATGTGTATGTTTTAGAAAACTGTTAGGTGAGGTTGGAGCTCTACAGAATGTATTCAAAAGATAATAGTAGCTTAAGCACCAGAGAATGTTCTAGTAATAGTGGGGTTTGAAAATAGGTGATGTTGAGTTGATGCTTATTTTAGGTGAGTCTAACACACACACATACACATATATATCTCATCTCTTTTAGAGTATGTTATCGGGTAATATGAAAATTAATATGTTGGTCTGTTGTTAGGCATTTTAGGTGGGTTAATTTTCCCAAATCACAAACAATGCATCTTATCTAAAGCCAAGGAGGCACGTTGATAACGATTCATTGATATAAGGTATAATCTCATAAAAGTACACTAACCTTGTCACATTTCTCATTTAACAACATTGACTTTTAAATTTTCTCACCTGCTTACACTAAACTTTCACTCTACTCTATGTTGGTTGTAAATGACTTAAATACCCTTGCAACAGTTTAGAGAACTCGAGCAAAATTTAGTGTGGCATGACATAGTTTTGAAAGTTTGAAATGTACTGAAGGGTATTTTTGTCATTTATTATCAAATAGAGTGAAATGAGAGAAATTGGAAGTTTAGTATAGTTAGGTGAGAAAATTTAAATGTCAAATGAAGTTAAGTGAGAAAGGTGACAAGGTTAGTGTACTTTTTGTGAGATTATCCTTTGATATAATCGGGGTCTCCAAATGCAAAGGTTGGAGATTCTCTTTGAATACTTTCTAGTTTGTTAATGTATTCCTTAACCGACAATGAAATATTTGTGGGTGCTTCTTTACAGTTCTCAATATGGAAACTTGAATTTTTCAGGGTGTTCTAAGAGAAATATCAAAAGCTTTAAATGTGGGTACGGATGATCTTTCTCCCAAGGCAATTGAACAGGTACTCTAGTTAGCTTCAAATATAAATATAACTCTTCTGCCACAAGGCCCACAACACAACCTCGTGATTTTGATCTATAAATTTATCGTTCCTTGATCATATCCTCATTGAGTGATTTACAAATGTCATGATCAGGGTGATGGTGAAGCTAATCATGTGGACGCTATCACCACTGCTTCTGCTGAAGATGTTATATTGCCTCAGGCCATAGAGAACTCAGCAGTTGGCACAGAAAGGTAAGTGACGAATCGAGCAGCTGTGAAGATGGTTGTAATATGATGATAGGGATGGAATAACAGTGTAATAATTTTGAGTATGGAGCTTGGTTTTACTGTGATGTAAATATGAAATGACATGCTTTGATTGGTACTGGTAGTGCTTGACCCTGACATTGTTGGAGATGATGATCGGCAGTAAAGGTTACTCCATGTTTTTATCGTCAAGAGATTGAGAGTAATTGTTGTGTTATCTGATGTGTTCATTTCAACATGAAATTGATGTTTATTTTTCAGACGAGTTAATTTAGTATACTTTCATGGTAATAGTCAATGTATTTTCAGACAAGAAACCTTGCCAGTTTCTTCTAAACATGGTGGTAGTTACATGCTACAATCATGTACTTTTGACAATGTTCCAACTTTAGTGGCATCATGTTATAACCTTAAACTTTTCTTTTTGTACTATTGTCGGTTAAAACGATGGAATCATACAGGGTTGTAAGACGTTATTACCCTTAATTTTTTGTATAAAAATTCTGATATTGTAGGAGTAGAATGGATATTTTACATATAAAAACTGACTACAAATTTGTATCATGTAATTGTTCCTAAAATATATTTTGAATGGAGCACATAAATTTTTTTAGTATCCATTGAGAGTCCTATTAAGTCAAACACGTTAAGCACTATATATACGAATGAAACACTGATTCTCAATAGTTTTATACAGAATAGGAGACATACAAAAAAAATTAATAAATATCAACACCACTACTAATAGGAAACAAAAGATAGGAAGTCAAATATATCAAAAAATAAAAAGAAAGATAGGAAGTCAATCTAACGGTAAACATCAACGGACCAGAATTGCAGCCGTGCGTGTTACGTAAGCTCCTATATAAAGTTGACCGACCATCGAAACATCAGAATTTGGAGAAGACCCTTGAAGCTGCAGGTCAGTGTCTGAAAACCCCTTCTTCGTTCTCTGTGCTCTGTTCTTCTATTCCCATGTTGTGTTTCTTTTTATTGCAAATTTGAAACTGCGCTGTGTTTTGTAGTTATGCTGTTTTTCATGGACCATGTTTGGGGACTGTTATTGTTCCTTAGTTTTGTTTTGGTATCTGCTGATGTAGAGTATACGCATATAGTTCTTTTGTGTGTACTAGGTTTGTATGCATCGATCATTAAATTTAGGGGTAATCCCATCTCGCTGTCTTGTAATTACTATCAACCTTGGAGTTTTGTTTGTCTCAATTTAATACCCACCGTTTAGTTTTTGGACGGAAAACATTGTCCAAAAACTGCCGGAAATAAACGGTGGGTACTAAATTTAGACAAACGAAACTCCAGAGTAATGAGAAGAAAAAAGGCTTAGGTACTGTTGAAATCAGACAGCGGATACTAAATTGAAATTAACAAAACTCCAGGGTAACGAGAAAAAAAAAGCTTAGGTAGTAGTTTGGAATCCCATAATTGCAGGGTAGTGAGACGAAATTACCCCTTAAATTTAAGGCCGTCGTGTATTAGGCAATAGGTATCGTTGTCTGTTCTCGAATCTAAAAGTCGTTTGTTTGTAAAATTTCGGGTTTTTGTTTTCGGTTCAATGATCTTTTACTCACCCCTCCTGCTCTACTCTTTCATTTTTGTTAGCAAATAAGCTAGGCATGTGGGTTAGTAATCGTGACTTGAAACAAGTCATAGTATGAGTTTAGGTAATAACTTGGGTAGCAAGTTATTTCCTTATTTCTTGGTTAGAATAGTAATTACTTATTAATTAGTTAGTCGGCAGAGAGATTATTCTTTTTTTATTTTGTTTCCATAACTTGTACACGTTGTTTTGCTATAAATACAAGTCATGACCGAGGCATCAAGCATTGCACTCGGCAACAACAGAACCACTCTCAAATTGTCTCTTTGATCTCTTTTATTTCTCAATACTAGTTTGAAAACCAACAATTTTGTGCTTTCTAATCTCATGCAATGTTACCTTGCAGGTGAAGTTATCGTTGCTGGGGCCTCACAATGGCAGATAAGAGCATCGAGGCGTGGAAGATGAAGAAGGAGATCAAAGAATTGGAAGCTGCAAGAGGCAACGGCACAAGCATGATCTCTCTCATCATACCTTCCCGAAGTCAAATATCTACTTACACCAAGATGTTGGGAGACGAATACGGAACTGCCTCAAACATCAAGAGAAGAGTGAATCGCCTCTCTGTCTTAAGCGCAATCACTTCTGCTCAGCAGAAACTTAAGCTCTACAAAGAGGTTCTGTAATTTTCGTTTAAAACTGATTTTATAACTAAAAAGTCAACATTTTTTAGTGTGACCTTAACTTGTGGCTCCGCCACATTAATGTCACACTAAATGTCCTGATATCCTTATGCATTATCAGTTTAAAAATTTGACGCTCCTCGCTGAAAAAGCTAGCTACGCCGTTGACCTTGACCTTTACAAATAACTTTTATTCTTATATTTTTCCTGTGTGGATTCAAATTCAGGTTCCTCCCAATGGCCTAGTCCTCTACACGGGCACGATCATCACCGACGACGGTAAGGACAAGAAGGTAGCAACCCATTTCGAGCCTTTCAGACCCATCAACACCAAACTCTACCGATGTGACAACAAGTTCCACACACAAGAT
>JAYMSV010003265.1:0-10087 GCA_036897745.1 Erodium moschatum | reverse complement strand
TCTCTTAAAATTCTTAATTTTACCTTCCATAAACTTTGAGCTTCCTAATTGTCTTATAATTCTTATTATTTAAGTTTCTTAATTATTTTACATTTCATATTATTTTAGTTTCCTAATTTTTATATGTTTCTTGTTATTTTCATTTAATTTTATTTAGTTTACAGAAATTCATTTTTATTTATCTTTTTTCGGGTTCAAGACTACAAAAAATTTGACATTTACATTACGGATAAGCGTTTAGACAAAAATGTTATATTTGTCATTAAAAAATTACAATAAAAAACATATTGTAGTAAGTAATAAGTATTAATTTATTATTTTTACGCGATATTAACATTTTTAATTTTAGTTTATTTTATTGAATGTTATATACTATTCGGAAAAAAATTTGGTGCCTCCCCTCAGTTGAAAAGCTGGATCCGCCACAAGTAACAAATATAGAACTACTAGCTGAAGCTAAGGTTAAACCATAGGTCATAAAAATTAGACAAGCTTAAGAAAGTTAAATCCGTCCGAATCTGGTACCAATCGGCAGGGATTCAATCTTAAATCTTCAAATCGCAAAGAAAGAAAGGTTAGACGATGACTTCAGAAGGATATAAATTCCATGACTTTGAGAATGTCCCAGTGACCTTAGCTTTAGAATTTCTACAAGCAGAGAAAGAAAATGATGCATCTAAAAGAGGTCTGACAACGCTTTAGACTTAAGAGGCCGGACCAATAAAAGAAGCAGAGCTCCAAGTCTGAAACAAAGTCCGCTAAATCAAAAAGCTTAAGCTTTGTATCATCTCAGAAGAATGTTTCTGTTTCCACGGCAATATCACCATTCATCAAGATGCCCCTTTCCAACATACTGGCTGAATCCAACAGCCTTACTCAACTGTCTTGCTTCCATATCAGACCTGATTCTTTCAGCATCTATCCACCTCCCCGCATCTGCATAGATATTGTGAAGCATCACATATGTTCCTGAATCTCCCGGGTTCATCTCAAAGAGTATCCTACTAATTTTCTCTCCCAGCTCGACATTTCCATGGATTCTGCAAGCACCCAACAAAGATTCCAGTAGTCCCTTGGATGGTTTACAGGGCAGTACCTTGACAACCTCGTAAGCCTGATCCAAGTGGCCCGTCCTTCCAAGAAGGTCCACCATGCAAGCATAGTGCTCTATTCTTGGCACCACCCCATGCTCTGCCATAGATTTAAATATCCTCCAACCTTGCTCAACTAATCCAGCATGGCTACAAGCTGATAATACATTTAGATAGGTAATCTCATCCGGTATCATCCCCGAAAGTTCCATCTGCCACAAAAGATTAACAGCAGCCTCACCATCCCCTTGTAACCCATACCCATTAATCATCACACTCCATGAGACAGTATCCTTGTCAAGCATCCCCTCAAAGAGTTCTTTGGCTGTTGAGATGGTTCCACATCTTGCATACAAATTTATGAGAGAATTGCTTATACTCAAATCTTGGTTAAATCCCCCACGTAATGCATATGCCAACACAGAATCAGTGAGATTTATGCTAGATAGTTGAACACAAGCTGAAATCAAACTCAGAATCGTTATACTGTCCGGTTTCAGCCCTGTTCGAAGCAATTCACAGAAAAAGTCCACTGCCTGTCTGGGATTTTTTGTCTGGACAGTTGCAGACATGATGGCATTCCATAGAGATACATCCTTCTTCTTACTCATTTCAAACAACAAGAGACATGATTTCTTATTTTCAAATCTTGAATACATAGATACAAGAGATGTAAGAAGAAGAGTTTCTTGCATCAGGCCAGTTCTGACTGCATAACCATGGATAGATTTACCTTGGAAATGGGTGAAACATAGAGGCAAAACTTTTGTTAATGTTACATGAGTTGGTTTCTGATGCTCCTTTACCATTCGACTAAATAGAACCAAAACCTCATTCTGCAAGTTTTGACATCGGTAGCCTTTTATAAGAGCATTCCAAGACACGACTGATCTCTCGGACATGATTTCAAAAACTGACCTCCCAGAATCAGCATCTCCACTGTTAAAATACATGCTAATAAGTGCATTACTTAGAGAAGTTTTGGAGGCAAGCCCAGTTTTGATACCATAACCATGAACAGCCCTTCCAAGGCACAAATTTTTGGTCACACTATAACTGGGGAGAATACTTATCAGCGTTACCGAATCCAAATCTACCCCCTCTTTCTGCATCCAGTAAAAAAGAGAAGCGGCCTTTTGTAGTTCTCCATATTGTACACACCTGGATATTAAAATATTCCAGGATACAACATTCCTATTAGCCATTTTATGGAGTAATTTGACAGATGTAGAGAGTTGAAAATTATCAGAATAAAATGCTAAGAGAGCATTTGCCACATTATGGTTGGAGTCAAGGTGCCGCTTAACACTAAATGCATGAACAGACTTTCCCAATTGCATTGCCTTCAGTTTGGAGCAGGCAGAAAGGATACTAACTATGGAAACAGTATCCAAGTCAAACCCAGCATATTGCATTTCAGTAAATGTAGCCAAGCTCATATCCCAAAGCCCATTGTGCACATATGCAGAAACCATAGAATTCCATGACATAGGGTTTTTGTAAGACATCTGATGAAAAATAAATTCGGCTGAACTAATATCTCCGTGCTTGGCATACATTGATACAAGTGCTGTTGATACTGAAAGTTGGTTTTCTGACACATGTTTTACTAGACTGGCATGGAGGGATTTACCAAACCAAATTCCCCCAAAGTTCTCACAAGAAGGTAAAATGGACACAAAAGTGACTGAATCAGGTCGAGTGTTGGTTCGGATCATTTGTTGGAAGATCTCCAAGGCTTCAAAAGACTTACGGTTTTTTGTATAAGCAGAAATCATAGAATTCCAAACACTAACTCTCTTCTCTACAAGAGAATCAAATAAACTTCTGGCAGTAGATAAGTCCATATCACTAGCATACATTGACACCAAAGCAGCCACCACAAAATCACTCCCAAAATACCCAGATTTGACAGCAATACAGTGCAAGTTCTTCCCAACATCCAAACACCCCAAACGACTGCATACAGGAATTAGGCTAGCCAGAGTACTCACATTAGGCTTCAAATCCATCCGATGAATATGCACGAAAGCATCTAAAGCATCCCCATCAAGACCATTCAAAGAAAGACCAGCAATTAAAGCATTCCAAGATACCAAGTCTGGTTGGGGAATTCTGTCTAACACCTTGCGTGCAACATCCAAGTGACCACATTTAGCATAGAAATCAACCAGAGCAGTCTGAACAACAACATTTTCCTCAAACCCAGTTCTCAAAACGACACAATGAACGGACTTTCCAATCCCAAAAGCACCTAAAACCGTACTAGCCTTGATCACAAAGGGAAAAGTAAAATTGTCCGATGGACAACCGGAAGCCCTGCAACTCAGATAGGCAGAGAGCAAATCATCATACAAGCCATGATTGCTGAGAGACCTTACCATCACATTCTGCAAAAACAGTTTCGGCTTTTTGGTTCGCCGGAAAGTGGACAGAGCTGTGCGTGGAGCACCCAGCTCAAAGCAGCTCTTGATGAACTCTCCTGTAACATATTGGTCCTTGATTAGACCACTCACCACAAGCAGACACTTGAGCGGATTCAAATCTTCCGTCTTTCGGCATAGCTTTAACAAGCCACGAAAATTGATGGTATTTGGAGCGTGCATCGAACGGTCTCGGGCAGTTTTTGGCTTCTGTGCTTGGCGCCATCACAGTCGTTTCAGTTCCGTGGCTTATTATGATGGAAAAAAGGCAGTGGTGTGAACTGGACTATGAAGGACCTCGGCCCAACGCCTCTTCGGCCTAAATAAGATGTTGGCCCATCGCCTTCTCTCGGTATTTTTATCTATTTATTATCATGTATTTTAAGTAATATGACTTCATTTTTGTCCTCGTCAATTAGCAGCTAGCGCACCCTAGTGGAACCTATCAGATCCCCTCCAAAGGACCGCGTTATATCATCCTATTTTTTAGTTTTTTTGAAACAGCAAAGTTTTATTGAAGGACCTCTCATATGAGCTATATGAAGAGGGTAAGAGTTAAAAGTAAACTCTCAGAATACAACGCAGCC
The DNA here is from genome assembly GCA_036897745.1 of Erodium moschatum. Taxonomy (NCBI): domain Eukaryota; kingdom Viridiplantae; phylum Streptophyta; class Magnoliopsida; order Geraniales; family Geraniaceae; genus Erodium; species Erodium moschatum. The sequence continues at coordinate 5,986 of JAYMSV010003265.1, read as the reverse complement.
CAAAAGAGATAGGGTTGAAAACAATGATATAGTACCCAACCCAAAATATGAGAGTCCCCCACACTGAACCTGAGCAACAGTAAGAAGGACCCAAACAAAGCTCAACACAACCAGTACAAAGCAAAACCAGCACCAAAGAGCACAGATAGGCACCAATATCACGACTGCCAGAAAGAAGGCACTTTGAAAGTCGACAGCTAAGCCTCTGAGAAGTGAAAGACCAGAGGAGTAAAAAACCTGAAAAACAAACCAAGCAAAAGAACAAAGGACAGTCGGCCCTATAGTACTACCCACACACAAGAAGAGCGGCCCTAAAGAGGACTACCCACACACAGGAAGTCAAAATACCCACACACCAAACCAGAACAGAGGTGCTCTAGAACAACAAAAAAACCCAGAAGTAATATCAACAACAATAGCTCACCACCTCACAACTCTCACCAAAACCACCCACAAACCCTCCCCAAACCCACCCAAATCAAGTAGAGGAACACCAAAGAAAACCACAGTGGACCAAAAGAGTGTCCGGTAGAGGCTGAAAATCACTCACAGACCAACCAGCACTGTGAAAATATAGGTCATCCAAATGAAAGAGTGATAGGCCGAACCCATACTACAGCAAATCGATGACTTGTGAGTCAAGAAACCAGAGAGAATGTCCAGGAAAGTGTGAAAATCAATACCAATCAACCCAAGTGCTCCTCCAAAAGTCACCAAACGTTCCTCAGTTAAATGCAAAATCAGTCCAAAAGAACACCATTGTCGGAGAACAGAGTAGATAAAGCCTGACACCTAGTTGCGACCAAATAGTCCCCCTAAGAAAGGATTCCTTGAGAAGAGGGGAACACATAAATCACTGTGGAGGGTGATTAAGGGTCATGCCACAAGTAAGAGGGGAGGAGCACCAATTGACGAAAGTGAAAGCTTTATATTTTCCAAATAATGAATACTCCAGATTGTAGGAAAAGCTCTGGATCTTATAGAAAACATCCAATTCAGAGGTTCTCAACTGTTGAAAACAAATAGCGTTCCTGCACAACCACATGAGCCAAAGAGCTATAGGGGCCAATAGTGTCCTTTGTTTCCTAGCAGTACGGGGAGCAAGTGACTCCCAATTAAGTATGAGGGAAATAACATCTTGAGGAATCACCCAGTAAATACCCCACCAGTTGAGAATTAAATTCCAAATCCTCTAAGTGAACCCACATTGTAGGAAAAGATGAGACATATCCTCAAAACATTTCCCACAAAAAGGACACAACATCTGAATCAATGAAATTCTAATTCCCCTTTGTTCCAGAAAAACCTTTGTTGGTATAGCTTTATGACAAGTTAACCAAAGAAAAGCTGAGATCTTAGGAGGTAAGATTGCATTCCAAATATATTTGATCCAGGCTGGAGAAGGGTGATCACCAAGTAGGAGGAGATGTTCATACACATTAGTGACTGAAAAGCCTATGTCTAAAACCCTCAGTACTGGTCTGTGTTCCCTCAAATCTGATAAATTAACATTACAAAGGAGATCACACAATCTATTGAATTCCCCACATTCCCATCCCCTCAAGCCCCTTCTGAATAAGAAAGGCCAATCATTCTCTAAGCAGAGATCTTTAACTTTGAAATTCTTTTGTAGACTGAGATGATAAAGTCTCTGAAAGGAGTATTTAAGTGGAGTTGCTGAGATCCAAACATCCTCCCAGAATGCAATTTTGTTACCATTGCCCAGGACCCAGTCTATGCCTGCAAAACCCATCAATGCACAAAAAACTGGCTCTTGAAGTAGAGAGGAAAGATGAGATATAAAACTGAGCTGCTGAGTGATGAGTAGACTAGAGAGGTCCCAAGTTCTAATGTCTCAATCAAATCTAGCACAAAGGACTCTTTTCCACAATGAATCTATCTCTAAAATGAATCTCCACCACCACTTAGACAGGAGTGCTTTGCTCATAATAAATAGGTTTCTGATACCCAAACCCCCCAATTTCTTGGGAGAACAGACTATAGACCAGTGTATCTTGCTCATGACTCTCCTAGTAATCGATCCTTTCCACAAAAATCTTCTTTGCCAACTTTCCAGTTGCCTGATGACTCCTACAGGTGCTCTCATCAAAGACATATAGTATAAGGGCAGAGATGATAAAGATGATTTGATGAGAGTGATCCTCCCCCCAAGAGAAAGAAATTTTGTATGCCATAATGTCAGTCTCTTTTTGTAGTTCTGTATAATGGGAAGCCAAGTCTTGTGTGCTCTAGGATTGGAACCAAGTTGGAATCCTAGGTAATCCAATGGCAGAGAAGTTGAACTGCAACCAAGTATTTGAGTAATCTCCTGTTCAGAGATGTTAGTAGGATTTAATAGAACTACCTTAGATTTAGTGAAATTGATTTGTAGTCCTGAAGCCACTTGAAAAGCTTTAAGAGTCCTTTTGAGGTTCATGATGGGAACTGTATTGGCCTGAATCAGAATCAAGGTGTCATCTGCAAATTGTAGGTAAGAGACATTCAGACCTTGGTTACCAACTGGAATCCCAGAAAATAAACCCTGAGCCTTAGATTGTTCCAATAGTTGATGTAATCCCTCAGCTGCTAAGGCAAATAGAAGAGGAGAAAGGGAGCATCCTTGTCGAAGGCCTCTCTCAACTTTGAAGTGTGGTGTAGGTGAGCCATTAATAAGAACTGAGATCCAAGCTTTAATCCAAGACTTGATCCAAGAGCACCATTGTTGACCAAAACCCATAATGTGAAGAGGGTTCAGCAAGTAATCCCAATCTAGAAGATCATATGCTTTTTCAAAGTCCACCTTAAAGAGTATGACTTGTAGTTTCTGATTCTTGATAATGTGCAGTAATTCAGAAGCAATCAAAATACCATCTAGGATTTGTCTCCCAGCAATAAACCCAGTCTGTGCTTCATTAACCAAAAACTGCATAACTGTCTTCAATCTTGCAGCTAGCAGCTTGGACAGAATTTTGTAAGCCCCTCCCACAAGACTATTGGGTCTGTAATCACTGAATTCTAGAGGGAAATCCAATTTAGGAATGAGGGTGATGAATGAGGAATTGATCCCTTTGCCTAGATCAGCAGAGTTATGGAATTCTGTCAGGAAATTCATGAGATCAGTCTTGATAAAATGCCAGGCTTTCTGAAAAAATTTCATACCAAACCCATCAGGACCAGGGGATTTATCTCCTTCACAAGAGTTCAGAGCATTAAGGACCTCAATTTCAGTAAAGGGCCTCTCAAGAAAATCAGCCTGGATTGTGGACAGTTTGGAAAAAGGGAGATCATTCAACAGTAAAACTGGGGGTGTAGATTTATGGAACCTCTCAGCAAAATGAATAGCTCCTAAGTCTTTGATCTCAACAGGGTTATCAATAGGCCTCCCCTGATCATGTATTATAGTAATCTTATTCTTGATGTATTTGTAGTTGGCCAATATGTGATAATAGTGAGAATTCCTGTCCCCTTTTTTCAGCCAAATGACTTTGGCTCTTTGCCTCCAGATCTTAGCAAGTAATTTGTATTTCTGGATAAGTAGTGCAGAAGTCAGAACTCTATCATTTCTTTCTGCTGCAGTAAGAGGCCTGGACTTAATAATAGAGTCAAAACTGTCAATACACTCAGTGAGTCTGAGGATGTCACTATCCATTGAGCCAAAAACATTGATCTTCCATGATTTGAGGAAAGATTTGAGAGATTTAAGTTTAAACCATAAGCAGTATTCAGCTGAGCCTGTAACATGAATAGTTTGCCAGTGATTATAACAATCAATAAGGCAAGTAGGATGTGCTAACCAAGCATTGATAAACCTGAAAGGTTTAGGGCCCCAATCTAGAGTGTCTTGTACCAACAATAAGGGTTTATGATCAGAAATACCCATGGGATAGCAAGTTAATGACAGATTAATGATGTTGGTGACAAGGTTAGAAGAGAGAAAGAATCTGTCTAACTTAGAAGCCACTGAGCCAGGTCCAAACCAAGTGTATCGACCACCACCAAGAGGGAAATCAAGTGCTCCAAGGTCTTCAATTACCCTGGAAAATTCCTGTGAAGAAGTGTGATTAATGGCTCCAGTTGATCTGTCAGAGGCAGCCAACACTTCATTGAAATCCCCTGCATAGATGAAAGGATGGGATAGGGAGAATAATTCGGTTCTGAGAAGTATCCAAAGCTGAGTCTCAATAAGGGACAACAAGAATCATATACATTCACAATACAAAGCTTGAGGTTAAGTGGTATATAAGTTCCGAACCAAAAGAGTGCCTGATCAGATTTCTCTACTCTGTCCAAGTAAAACCACCCTTTATGCCAGGCTGATATCATTCCTCCAGAGTTGCCAAAAGATGGGATATAGTCAAAATCCCAATCAGATTTGAGTCCCCAGCCAGATAAGTTAGAGTTAGAGATCTCTTCCTTTTTAGTTTCTTGTAAAAGAACAAAAGTTGGATTTTTCTTGTTCACTAGATTCCTGATCACCCTCCTTTTCTGAGGTGAGGAGGACCCTCTCACATTCCAAGAGAGGATCCTCATTGGACTGACAGGCTTATTGAGGAGGGAGAGAAACTTCCCCTTCTACCAAAGGATCAGTATCATCCTCAAGATCTACAAATTCCTCACCTGAATCACTGTCAAAAAGTACCCTCTGATTGAGTTCTTCATCCAGATTCTCGAACTGTTCTATAACGAGTGCATCCGAGACATTGGCCTTCAAACCAAGTGCTTTGCAATAATTCCAGCTCCTTTCACCTTCAGTGTTCCCTCTGATAATGTTCTTGCCTATTGATACAACCTGTAAATCTCCACTTCTCTGTTTTAAGTTATGAATGATTTTTCCTTTTCTAGACTTTGTTCCATAAGCATAGATGACTCCACTTTTTTTTATCTTTCCCCTCTGATTTAGGCTATCCTTGTAGGAAGTATGAGTAGTAGAGTTGGCAGCCAAAGTATCTGATATTCCATTTCCCTCCAAAACCAAACTAGAAGTCTGTTGTGGCCCCAAACAACTGTCAATCTGATTTGTAACAGTGTTTCCAATTAATGCTTGTGTTTCCAATGTGTCCTTGTTGGCTGAAAACAGGTTGTCCAGCCCTTGAGTATGAGGATCTGTCACATCTCCAAAACCTCTCTCTACCACCTTGTCAAAATTCAAACTAGTAGCCGGAACAGTGTTTTCTGGAGGGATAGTTAACTGTAAAGCTTGTGTTTTCTGCATCCCAGGCAATGAAGGAAGAGCTTGTGTAATCAATAGAGGGAAATTTTGAGTGCACTCCAAAGCCATATCCAAAGGTGAAACCTTAGTATTAGTGACCAACAACTCTGCAATAGTATCTTGTGCAATCAATTCTGACCTAACCGAATTGAAGCCAAACTCTGAACCAAGAGAAACATTCTCTTTGTCCTTAGTAATAATAACTCCAATGGTTGGATTTAAGTGTAAGTTGTGTTCTGTAGAGGGAGGAGAATAAATGAGGGACTTAGAAAGAACCTGTTCAATACTTAGTGGAGGATCTATGACTGGTAGTTTACAAGAATCCACTGCTTCAATGAGTACTTTATACTTAGAATCCCCCAATAGTAAAGAGCTTTGCCTGGTCTGTATAGGAACCTCCAAAGAATGTGTTAAGATGTAAGCAGCTTCCAGATTTGTTCCTGTTTCTGTCTGAGGGTGTACGAAAATAATACTCTCTAAATTGTTGAGACAGGTCTGGGAAGGCTTGATAAGGAAGTCCCTTCAAAGATAGCCAAGTATAAAACCCACCCAAGAGACAAAGAGATTTAAAGATATGAAGAACAATTAACCATTGACTCAACCAAGCCCCTTTATCCCTCTGTAATTCCTTCTCAAAAAAACCATCAGAACAAAGCAATAAAGCCAAGCCATTACCTATGGATCTTAACTTAACCTCATAGACACTAGGGGTGAGCAAAAAATCCGCCCCGCCGGTTTCCGACCGAAACCGACCACAATCGGAACCGGAGAGCCCCG